>RQTK01001495.1:46199-57557 GCA_003991915.1 Elysia chlorotica
AATTAAGCTATGCCAGAGAAAGATCAATCGTGTTTTCTCTTGAAAACGGAAATGATATTCATTTTTTCTATCAGCGTGAGGCGAAATACACAAAAATTGATTTCATTTAGATCAAAGGATCAATGAACTATCTAAGTATTGGTGGAAAAAGTGAGTGCTCGTCATGTTTGATTTTTAACATAACAGTGGGCGTTCAGCATAAAACTGTCGATAAGATCAATAGTAACATTCCAAACAAAACCGCGCCAAAATAGATCGATGAACAAGGAAATCTAGAAAACAATGAGAGAAAGACAGTGAATGAGTAAGAGAGAGAGAGAGAGAGAGAGAGAGAGAGAGAGAGAGAGAGAGAGAGAGAGAGAGAGAGAGAGAGAAATATTGAGTCACAAAAAGAGATTACACAGAGAGGGGGGACACAGACAGATAGGTACGGAGACAGACAGTGACAGAGAGACAAAGACTAGACAGAGAGATGGAGATATCAGGTTGGAGACAGAGACAAACAATAAAATAGACATAGCCATAGAGAGGATATGACAGATCACGAAACTTTGAATAAAAATGGGGAAAAGGATATATACAACAATGCCACAATTATCGAAATATGTATTATATGTACAACAGAGATATATGTGGTTGACGTGTGAGAGAGAGAGAGAGAGGGAGAGAGAGAGATATGACGCGAGAGAGAGAGAGAGAGAGAGAGATGACGCGAGAGATGACGCGAGAGAGAGAGAGAGAGAGAGAGAGAGATGACGTGAGAGAGAGAGATGACGCGAGAGAGAGGTACACACGTAGAAACGGAGAAAGAAAGAGATAAAGATAGTGAGAAGGAGAAGAATGTGAAAAGGAAGATTCGGTGCAAGATGAAAATATGCGAAATAATAATTAAAACAGATAGGATAACACAGAACACAATCAAGCAATACAAATATCAAAAGAATGCAAAAGGCAGTCAAACAGGATAATGAGCACTATAGCAAAATAAATAGAGGCAACGAGATAGTAAGAAAGTGAGACAGCTTGGGATTACATTAAAATTAAATTATCTTTTAAAAAAACCTAAGAAAAAATAATAGACTGTCACAGAATGTGGCAAAGAGAGATAAACAGACACAAAAGAGAAGAAAAAAAGAACAAGAAAATAATGGTACACAGGATGGGATTACATTAAAATTAAATTATCTTTAAAAAAAACCTAAGAAAAAATAATAGACTGTCACAGAGTGTGGCAAAGAGAGATAAAAAGACACAAAAGACAAGAAAAAAAAAGAACAAGGAAATAATGGTACACAGGAGAAAAAATGGCAGGGGAATTCCATTATTACTACTTCTTCTATGGCCATAAGTACAACATCGCAGTAGCTAACGACAACTCGTAAGCCTTTGGCAATCATACTCTTACGACGAGACGTAAACCTTCTTTATCGCACTCTTACGACGATTCATAAGCCTTCTTTACCCTATATTCTTACGACGAGTCGTAAGCTACCGCGACGTTGTACTTAAGACCCCTATTCTCCATCTACTAACGTTCGTTTTAGTTACTTTACCAAAATGTCTGGGTACATTTTTTAATCCCGTAAGTTATCAGCGAGTTGCGCACTCTAGAGTAAAGAGGCTTACTCGCACAATTATTGATTATAGCAGGGGGGTTAGGGAAAACCCTTTGAGTGGTCCTAGGGGAAAATGGATTGTTGAGCGTGAGTTGAGAAAACAGCGGCGATGGATTTGCAAACCTCTGTCTCACTAAAGGCTAATTGACTTTTTGTTCCTCACATTAATTTGGGATTCCAGCATCAGGTGGCATGTTTTGCTGTTGATTATAATAATAAATAATAATACATGGCTTTTATATAGCGCAACACCCAAGACAATGCCTGGCTCAGTGCGCTTTACAAAGTGTTTAAAATGACAATGAACGTACATTTTATATATAAATATCATTATCGTAGTTATTATATAAATACAGATAATAAAGATCATCATTAAAAATAACGAACAATAATTAAATCTTAGCAACCATTTCTTTAAAATCATGGTAAACGGCAAGTTGTTAAGAATTTCACAATTTGTTAAGCGTAGTTTGAATAAAACGATAAGTAAAATATTGTCAAGCTGCTACCTTCATGGTCAAAAATGAATTTATATATTGATTTGTAGGTATGTATGTGCCCTATCCAGTCATACTAGCCATTTTTCAAATTTGCTCCTCTCATTGTATCAATAAAAATTTGCTTTTTGAAGATTAATTAGTATTAACTCATTCTTATTTGGACTCCAGCATCATGAGTCATGATATCCTGGTCATAAAGGGTAAACGATTACTTATGAAAGTAGATACAGCAGATTTATATCACTTTAACCTACAAGCGTGCTTGACTCATTGCATACTAAAAGTTTGGAAATCTGTCACGAAAATGTTTACTTTCGAAGATGAAATAATCGTATAACTACAACGTACAAGGGTTGGATGGCGACTTAAGTAGAGAAAATGGAGGTATGTCGAGTCTCTTTGAGGAAAAGAGATTTTTGTAGATTTACATTTTTAATTTAAGGATCATATTTATATTTATCAAGCTATTTACATTTGCTCAGAATTCTTTAAATTTTATAAAATTCAAAGAGGGGATTATCGAAAAGCTTAAGTCCATGGAGATACCCGAATGAGCAGCGGGAGCTAAGAAAACAGCGGCTATAGATAGCTAAATCTCTGTTCCAGTGAAGACTTTTTAACTTTTTTTTGTTCCTCTCGTTTGGATCCTAGCATCAGGGGGCATGATCCGCCGTTGGTTATGGGTAACAGCAAGGGGTAGAATGCAAAAACATGACGTAGCTTACGTCTCGTCGTAAGCCTTCTTAATCTTTAATTGTTATGACGAGGCGTGAGCTACGTCTTGTTTGTGCATTCTACCCTAGGTCTTAACAATTTCACGGAAATAGAAGGTGGTATAATTTTCTCATTCACATCTGTCGCACACTAAGAGACAAAGTTTAATAACCCTTAGCATTATAAACATAATTGTTTCTATCCAGGACATTCAAACAAGTCTCCACAAATGATTATCTGAAGATAAGGCAAAGGTAATACAACTCAATATTTTTGTTATTGATTTTTCCTTTATGTTTACTAACTTCTCTAATAATATTATTAAAGAACAACAACGTAACTTCATATGTTACAGCTGGAAGCTTTCCAACCTTGAGACCGTATTTAACATTCAAAGGGTCAACATTGTACGAGTCAAGGAGGAGTGTTACCAGGGAGTGTCTCATTATAGACTTGACTTAGTTATATAATCCACTTACCAAAACAAGATAAACCAATTAGGCTGTGGCTGGCCGCTAATACAGTTACACTGAATTACTTAACCCTTAGATGTTGGACAATGGCAAACAAGTTTTTTTTTTTTTTATGCGTCGAGTTAAAATTGTTTTCGGGGTTACTTAGAGCTGTGTGTATATAGAATTATACCTTTACAGAAAATGCTTAGTAACTTAACGTATTATATATAACCCTAATACATTTTTAAATGCTTAAGTCAAGGGAAAGCGTATATGGTGAGTTAAATGTCTTAACAATTTCCCATGTTCCAGTCGCTGGTTTATAAATAAATAAAAACGCGATAATTTACACATTTTAAACTACTTTTTGATCGTATTGCATCGTTTTTACACATGAAAAACTGTGGTTTTATATGCTTATAATGAAGAATACCAATATAAAATAATGATCAACCGGTTGTTGTAAGAAGGAAGGCTCTATTGTTTGTTTAAAGTGATGGTCATATTCAAAGAAAATGAATGTCAAAGAGGGCGAAACACTTCTGTGGATTTCTCAAAGCTATAATGCTAATACGGATCTAAAAAAATGTAGTGAATAGGTCCATTTTGTTTTTCAATATTGTTTTGCGAGAAAACTTAAAATCTAGTGTGTTTTGATTTACTGACCAGAATATCGACGTATTAAATTTTTCTACGGTCAATGGTTTGTGTATATATTAATTTTAAATATTGAATTACTCGCCCAATCTTCGCATAAATTTTTGTGTGCGATTTATTGTGAGATCAAGAGCGGATAAAGCGTAATCTATATAAAATGTACTTTACGGTAAACTTCATAAAAGTTAACATGAAAGTTCCCATTGGCAATATTGAATGTGTACATTGATCAAACTGTCACTGTACAGACAGAGAAATGAAATGAAATGAAATAATTTTATTGGATTTTTTAGGCCAATGGCCCTTACGTGAAAAAGAATAAACATACAATAATTACGTGAACATAGATTCCCGCTCTTCTTAAATAGACAGAGAGAGAGAGAGAGAGAGAGAGAGAGAGAGAGAGAGAGAGAGAGAGAGAGAGAGAGAGAGAGAAAGCTAAGGCGTATTTGCTTTAAAAAAATTATAAGTTTTTTTTATGTACCAAGCAATATTATTTCGACGGACAATTATTAAAAACGTGTCTTCATAATAGCTCAACCCTCCTATATCATTTTTTGTGTGTATGTGTATTGTTTCTTTGGAGTTACAGTGAGATAAAAGAAGGGTGAATTATAAAAAAAAATGTTAGGCTCAATATTAACAGTCAAGCAACATTAACACTGCTGTCAATTTAAAGTTTACATTATGCAAACTGTATGTGACCTGTTTCCTCTAGATAATAGTAATATGAAAAGAGAAGAATATTAAGAAGTAAATTTTAGGTTTAGCATGTCACGCAACATTCTTGAAATTGCTATCTTCATGAGAGCTTATAATGTACGCTACAACAGCCTACAACTACGTGGTTATTATGGAGTGTTAAAAACAAGAATTATGGATATGGAAAAATACAAATTGAGGTTAAATGTTACAACGTTGAAAGAACACAGTAACCACAGCTATATAACTGTAAATTGTAAGTTTGTGTTGAAGAAATTGACTAAATCTACGCTATTGTTTAAATCTGCTACAATAGCGCTTCTGGAGGTAAATATATATTTAGATGAAGCGAAGTATAAAATGTAGTTTTACTCTTACAACGGTCAAGCAATATAGTTAATTTTGTTACCAGTACAGTTCATTTTTGTTGGTATTCAAGAAACTGTCTTCATAAAGGCCTAAATCTATGCTATTACTTAAATCTGCTACAATAGCGTTTTCTTGAGGTAAATATATAGGCCTATTGAAAAAGAAGGGAAGTATAAGATTTACTTGTACTATTACATGAGCGACCTCGGCGATTGCGCTCCCTACTGGTTGGGTCGGTGTCAGTTTAATGTGACCGACTGAGACAGGAGTCATGGTATCCCTGCCCTGTCTCGTGTGTGGCAGCACATGTCAGACTTCAGTCTTGGGGCCCGTCCACAATATAGCCTATATAGTGCTGATGTTCGACGTTAAACCAACTCAACAACAAAAAGGGCCTAAATCTACGCTATTCTTCGCGCCTGTGAAGTTTTTCCTCGAGGCGATAACGAGGGTGATGGAGAGTGTCCCTGGGTTAATGGCCAGTGCCTGACGCCCATCGGTTCCTGTCGCAAGCAGCCTGTCAGCTGCTAGACTGGCCGAGCGTAATAATTTGATTGGGTCTCCAGCGCAAGGGATGGGGGCTTGGCCTGAAGAAGGTCTTTGTAGTTTGTACAATGTAGCATGGGGGCAGAAAATAGAATCTGATGAGTGCAGACTGCGTGATTGGAGGGTAGAGAAGAGCTAGTTTCATGAAGTAGGGACACATCATGGAGGATTTTTTAGATACATGTATA
The DNA here is from genome assembly GCA_003991915.1 of Elysia chlorotica. Taxonomy (NCBI): domain Eukaryota; kingdom Metazoa; phylum Mollusca; class Gastropoda; family Plakobranchidae; genus Elysia; species Elysia chlorotica. The sequence continues at coordinate 51,947 of RQTK01001495.1, forward strand.
ATTATGGAGGGATGGTTAAATAGGTAGGTGGATGGATAGATAGATATCGCTGAAGAGTAGAGAGGCATTAGTTAGAATGTAGATAGATAGATAGATAGATAGATAGATAGATAGATAGATAGATAGATAGATAGATAGATAGATAGATAGATAGATAGATAGATAGATAGATAGATAGATAGATAGATAGATAGATAGATAGATAGATAGATAGATAGATAGATAGATAGATAGATAGATAGAAGTGACAACAACTCTTAAGAATTTAAATTTTTATTTAAATATCTGGAGAGTAGGTTTACTGGACAGAACACTTGTACTATTATTTTTCTATCTTTCAAACTAATTTCATCCGCTGGTGCCTTCGGTTGAAAATTTCATTTACCTTGAAGTTCGCTTGGTGCACTCACACACCCGTCTGTCTGAGTGCAGGGCGGTCCACGGTTTCCTGTAATCCATGAATTGTTGATGAGTTGAAACATCTTAATTGAGTTAACCTAGCTGGCCTACATCATGACGAAATTAAGGTCAGATGGGATTTTTCCCTTGTTTTATTCACTTTTCTTCTAACATAATTTTAGATCTAGTGGTTTCGACTTGAGTAACGCTTTCACAAAATATAAGTATTATCGCAAATTAAGAAGGTTTAAAACGCCTTAACGGTTCTTGATAGTTGGGTTTTTTTATGACTATGTGGTATACAATAATATTGTAATTTTTCACTAAAGTTATATTTTGTGCAAACGCTATTACAATATTTGTCGGGTAGCCTACATTGCACGGTATGTGTGGTAAATTTCAATATCATAGAATAATTATAATTGTTTTGCAACGCGTTTATTACAAGTGTTATCGACAAAAACTTTCAAGCTCTTTTGGGCTTTTTAAAAGAATGTATCTTTGACAGTGACATACAACCCGTAGTCAATTTACGACATCTTGGTGCATTAGTTAATTGCATTGCTTAATCTAAGAGTTTTTGTGACGGATAGCAAAACTTTGTTGTTAACTTATATGCTAGTAAAGGTTTTTTTTTTCAAAAACCTCAAGTTATTAAATTGTTGTAACCACTTTTACATCACGAGACACTTTTGCTCTTTTTCGCAAACAGAAGATTAAAAAAGGTAAAATACGATTCCCAAGCAGTATTCGATCTTACAAGCTTCCACCACGCTCCTAGTTCATTCACTTGTAAATTTTTAGTGTATTACTTGTAAAGCTGTATTTGATAAAACAGATTACATTATCAATTAGAATAGTCTGATTTAGGGTAAAACGTAACTTCATGAATTTAAAAAAAAAAGAAAGATGATTGAATTTCCGTACATTCATGCTACTGCAATATTATTATTTAAACACGAAGCTGCCTTACATTTTTTGATCTACGAAACTGCAAAATGCTGCTTTGGTCTCCACGTAATCGACACTTTCAAATTAAAAAAACAAGCAAGTATTTACTTTGCACAATTTCACCTCGTTCTATAGATGATCAAGTATGTAAGTTTTAAACCCTAAAGGTATTAAATGTTTCGAAAGTAACCTCTTTTATGTGACGAGGTGACTGTGACCAACTTCAAAAATTTTTGTGAAAGCGCAAAATAATGTAACAGTGACAGCGGGGGAAAAGATTTCAATGCAAAGCATTAGGACAAGCCTCCATCACCTCCCTAGTTCATTCAACTGAAAGATTTTTGACAGGGTAAGAGGCGACCTTCTACATACAGCTGTATATTGAAGCTCTTCCTCGCCATAGAAAATTTTCGCGGGGAGGTCGATATCATAGACTATAGCCCCCCCTGCTTTTCTTTTCTGTTCATGTCATATTTGAATAACCCCTTCGCTTTCGGAGAGAAAGTATAATCGATAATAGACGTAGCCTTCTTTGTACAGTATTTTTCAAATTTGTGTGAAAAAATATAGAATACATATCAAGCCTTTTTTACAGAAAAATGGGTAAGTCTTGACGAATGCCCGCAGTGTCAAACGTCTTTGTCGGCGTCTATACAAGCGGACTGTAATTCACATTTTCTCAGTGTTTTGATTAGTTCTGAGTCTTTGTCGAAGAGCACATAAAGACTATTGTAATTCTTCTATTTCCGGTAGGGTTATTACAAAGTCCTTATAATGATCTTGATATTAATACCGTCAAAAGATATGTCTTGAGAATGAATATATATAGTTTGGCATGTTTGCTTTTAAAAAGAGAAAGGTGGAACCAGTTTCTTTTTGTCCACTCAGATACTGAACACAAATATAGTTTTATGTAGAGATTTTAGTGGAATGAAAACTTACTCGTTGTGGAGAATTTTAATTAACATTTTCGTATTTTCTTTTTGACAATTTGATATTTTTGGTGCCTTCAGAGCGAGGATTTGAAATGAATATACAAAAGATTGGAAAGGAATTAAAATCAATAAAAAGGAACATACTAGGTTTATAGAATGATGTGGTCGTTTCTTCTATTTTATAATTTGAGAGAGATAAAATAGAAAAAAAAAACTGTATTGCTCGATGTTCCACTGAAAGAAGGGAAAACCTTGAATCACATCCTTTCAATTTATATGGATATTAAAAAAAAACCAATAATGCGTTCTGGCTTTTCAACTGAAACGACTTTTTCGTAACTGTAATATTATTATATTCTTTGCAAAGAGGTGATTTTCTCACAAACACATCAACTTGGAAGGTAATAATTATAATAACATAAATTTGCTCATTGCTGTGAAATGCATTTTCTTTGTTGCTGTTTGTTTAGTGGGGTTTTTTTTCGATTTTTTTGTTGTTTTTTGTTCAAGCAGCATTATTACAAAACCGAAGAAGACTTAAAGTAAACAAAAAAGTACGGAGTCATAATTGTAATTAATTTAGTTACCTTTTCTTTTTCATGTTTATTATGGGAATTTTTAGTGTTAAGAAATAATTGTTTATCGTCTCAAAAATTCTTGCCAGATTTTCCCCTATCTGAACCTGCACTGCCGACCGAGAGTCAAGTCAAATCATTTCCGTTGTTGTCCGGGGAATGCCGATATATCCTGCCTGTAGTTGTCAAAACCAATCAATACTCTTCGATTGTGAGCAGGCTCTGACAAGCAATTGACAGTTGCGGTGGGTAGATGAATAATTGATGCCTCTCTCCGTGTACTAATATGGGCAACTTAATAATTGATATGTGGATAGAATTATGGTTCTAAATAGAAGTTACGGGAGAGAAGGATATGTTAAAATATATCTCTTAGAGGAAATAGAGTAAACATGGGTCACTTTGGTGAGGGAATAGAGCAAACATCGGTCACTTTGGTGAGGAAATAGGGTAAACATGGGTCACTCTGGTGAGGGAATAGAGTAAACATGGGTCACTTTGGTGAGGGAATAGAGTAAACATGGGTCACTTTGGTGAGGGAATAGAGTAAACATGGGTCACTCTGGTGAGGGAATAGAGTAAACATGGGTCACTTTGGTGAGGGAATAGAGTAAACATGGGTCACTCTGGTGAGAAAATAGAGTAAACGTGGGTTACTCTGGTGAGGAAATAGAATAAACAAGGGTCACTTTGGTGATACCTCCCAATATTTGTTCACCTACTACTCAGTTTGGAAACATTGCTGCAGTATACTTTAATAAAACGTGTTTTTTTACACTCTTCAAAAAGCTACGGCTTACAGGTATAAAGGAAAGAGAACGGCTCGGGATCAGAGAAAGAATTAATGATGGAACACCTCCCAGAATGGCTCAAAAGCATATTACAAAAGCAGTCCCCCATCAAACAAAAATGTCAGAGAGAAGCGCAGAGCCCTGATCTGATGACTGATGCGATCACGCAGAGCACCTGTACGACTGAAGGTGCTGTTAAAGTTAATAGAATTACAGCCACAAATCAGAAGATAAAGAAGCATCATTAAAAAGCATTAAAAATATAAAGATGTGAAGTAAAGGAACTAAAAATAATTTTTTTTAAACAATCAGTCAGAACTTTATCAACAATACAGTGAGAACTTTATCAACATGGAGTGAACGACATTAGATTAGAAGCATTCAATATAGGGAATTAAACTCCTCAAAATAGTAATTTATTCCAATTAATTTGATGAGAGACAATGACAAATATTCAACAAACAGAAGCATCAGTGTATCATGTTATGGTAAATCCCCCCAAATTCCTTATGCGACCTGCATGCTCTATAAAAAATACTAGTATTTATCGTGTCTCTTGCTTAGTGAACCAACTAAAACCTAAAATAGAGCTAATGGGTAGAATGTACAAACATGACGTAGCTTACTACTCGTCGTAAGTCTTCTTATTCTTATAATTTTATTGTTACGACGAGGCGTAAGCTACGTCTTGTTTGTGCACTCTACCCCATGTCTTTGATCTGTTTTCAAGATACCTTTCGATTATTTTAGTGAATCGCATTTCTAGTTCTTCGACGTTTTCGTATACGTGAATTACGTTACAAGGCAGAAACAGCCTTAAAGGAATAACACTGAATGCCAAGATAAGTGGAAATCGACAAAAAGAATTTCCCACCGAGATAGTTTTACTTTAAAATAGCAGAGGTCTTATTAATTTTGGACTCGAAGTAAACCTTCTACATTGAACAAGGTTTAACAAAGCGTTATGTAATTGGATCCGATTGTCTCCCTCTGACTGTGACATGTATGCTGGACGTTTTATGCTTATTTTGTGTGTCATTATAAAAAAGCAATATCTGGTTGCATAGAGAGCCTTTTTGAATGTCTTTTAAAATCCAAAATTAATATTGCAGTACGTCGTAATAGCTTGGCTGGTGGCTCGTTTTATAATCATTAAAAGCACTAGTTCATTTTTTCCGTGCTTTCCATTGAAGCAATTCTAGTATCAGGGTCCAACGCTGTCAAATTTGTTTTTTCACAATCTGCAGCGACACGTACATAATATATTTTTGTTGATAACAAAGTTGGCATAACGCTAGTTTTAAAGACATCTTTATTTTTAAGAAATGGTTAAAGATTGAATTTCATGAGTGATAGATAGATAGATAGATATATAGATAGATGGATCGAAAGCTAGAGAGAGAGAGAGAGAGAGAGAGAGAGAGAGAGAGAGAGAGAGAGAGAGAGAGAGAGAGTGTGTGTGTGTGTTTACTGATATGTTCTGTGACCTAAAATTAGCATGACAACGTTGCTCTAATAAAATCACAAGTACAACTAATATAATCAACGAAACGTTTTGGTGGAAAATCGTTAGGATCGTTTTCAAGCATGACTCCTTTTTTCTCCAAACTTATCAATTGATCGAGCATTTCCTCCGTACAAGCCGGCAGTAAATATTTCATAAAGTGAATTGGAGATAAAGTTGACGCCACATCGATTTTTTTCTGAGGCAAAAGCATCCCCCAAGCAATTTGTTTAATGCATTTTACTAACACAGTCTAAATAACAACGTTCAACACTTTCGCAGTAATGTATTTGACGATCATCATCCTCGATGGAATATATTAATTTTTAAATGAAAAACCCATTGCTAACTTTTTTATTTTTTAGTCAATGTTTTAGATTGAGCTTTAACGATGATACTCGGGAAAGAGAGAGAGAGAGAGAGAGAGAGAGAGAGAGAGAGAGAGAGAGAGAGAGA
>RQTK01001495.1:57626-65126 GCA_003991915.1 Elysia chlorotica
GATAGTATAGATAGATAGATAGATAGATAGATAGATAGATAGATAGATAGTAATGATAGATAGATAGATAGATAGATAGATAGATAGATAGATAGATATACAAGCAATTTGTTTAATGCATTTTACTAACTCAGCCTAAATAACAACGTTCAACACTTTCGCAGTAATGTATTTGACGATCATCATCCACGATGGAATATATTATTTTAAATGAAAAACCCCTTGCTAACTTTTTTTAAATTTTTTAGTCAATGTTCTAGATTGAGCTTTAACGATGATACCCGGGAAAGAGAGAGAGAGAGAGAGAGAGAGAGAGAGAGAGAGAGAGATAGGGAGAGAGAGAGAGAGAGAGAGAGAGAGAGAGAGAGAGAGAGAATGAGTTTTAAAAGAAAAGGGTTTTAATGTGATAACAACATTGCTGCAATAAACCTTATGTAAAAACAACGTAATCTAATATTGTTTTCTTGTGAAACCGTTTTCCCAACGTCGCTAGAGTGTAGTTTTTAAACATAAACTATATATTTTCTTTGAAATGTTCAATTGTTTTAATTCTTTTTCTTTAACAGCCGACAGTCAATATTTCTTAAAATAAAGCTGGCATAAAATCGACAACACATTGATTATATACTTTGCGTGAAAAGAATCCCTAATGGAGCAAAAAATTGCTTATTTTATCTCCTTAGGCCAGGAAAAAACCGTGTTGGGCTTCTCAGAATATGCAGAACTGTCTCTAAATTGTGCTTTTTTCTGTTCATTGGAACATATGAAAATGATTAAACAAAAGCTTGCGATGTTATAAACCTGTAGGCGGTGTTAATCTCCGTATTAGCTACGACCACAAGCCTTCGGGTAAAAATATATACATCGTCATGTATTTTGAAGAAGAATTAAGAACTTCAGTTTTTATTCTATTCCCCCCAAAAAACCAAATGCACTCGAATTCTCAGATTACAGGGCTATGAGATTGGTGTGCCACACATTAAAGCTATTACTGACCGTCATACTGGATAAAATAAAAGACAAGATCGGGGAAAACCAAGCCGGATTTAGAAAAGACAGTCGAACAAAAGAAGCTATATCTAACCTGAAAAGTATATCCTAAAAAAATATATAGAAAAACTAAGATAACTATGCATGCTTTATTGATTATTCGAAAGCATTTAATACACTTAAACATATAAAAACGTATTGAATCTTTACAGAAATTAAATATTGATGAAAATGATATAGCCCTTTTGTCAACATCATTGTACACAAATTTTATTTTTTGGGAAATAGACCTTGCTCCTGGACTAAAGGTTGGGGTGTGAAAATTAACAAACTACGATATGCCAATGATACAGTGATCCTGGCAGGAATTGAAAAAGATCTCCAAAAACTAGTAACAGTAGTGAAAGAAGACAGTGAAAAATATGGCGTCCTGATAAATATTAAAAAAAAAGAATCATTCAATCTCCTTCTCCTTGACTCTCTTTTTGTTTTATTTTATATCTCTCACCTCTTTGTCTTTCTCTCACTAAAAATAAAGTATTGTAATTTTTAATGTGATTCCTGATATATTCTTCATGCCCTATCGCATTGATTGACACCAATTATGTCCATTTATCTAAATAAATAGACGCTTAATGTAGCCAATATAATGCATTAAAATTTACAATTGAAATTCTAAATCCATTACCATCTTTTAATGAGTTCAAATAGATAAAAAAATGAATCTCTTTTATAAAACACTTCAGAAATTCTTATCTTACGTCAAGTGGAATTATATTTTAATCTATAGCCTGGAAAGAAAGATTTAAGCAAAAGTGCGAAACCATCTTCAATTTTCTATAAAACCAGCATGAAAGCAATCTCGTTTGTTTGTTTGTTTATTTGTTTGTTTTTTTTTCTTATTCCAAAAAGCATAGAGGCACAGCGTCATGCTTTTATCTCGTTTTGCTGTTGATAGAAATTTTATCATAGGATCTGCAGATTTTGTTAATAGAGGGTAACGTCCGTTTAAAATAATTATGTAATTCAATAAGCATAATGAACTGCCTTTTTAAGCCAACCTGTGTGTTTCTTTTTTCTTTCTTAAAAAAAAAAATTGAAATGCAATTTTTCTTTGTTCTGCTTTTGGGGATCGAGCTATCACATTTTTTTCAAAGCTGTTGCATTTGTTCTTTATTGTCATAGAATCATAAAGAGCCTACAAAGATGTGTACTGTAAAAGCATTTTATTTAAATTCAACATTTCTGTCTTTTACCCCATTTCCTTTTCCTAATTCATTCATCTGGTGTCATCTCTGAAGAGATCGAAGTAAAATAGCATACTACTGCTTCTTGTTCTAGGCTTTTGATGAACATTGTGAAAGCTTCCTGGCGGTCCAGTCTTTTATGTCATTGAACCCCTTAATATTATTTAATAAAAAAAATTAATTCATAGATCGGCTGTACACGTATTATATTCAAATGGTAAAAGATGATAACAAAACAATCAAGTAATATTCAGGAAGAGTTATACCACTGATTCTTGTTCTGGGCTTTTGGTGAACATTGTGAAAGCTTCCTGGCGGTCCAGTCTTTTATGTCATTGAACCAAATTTCTCGTGGACTTAATATTGGTTTGTAGCGAGTAATAAAAATATGCATTTGATTCATAGCTCGGCTCTATACGTATTATATTTTAATGCCGAAAGATGATAACAAAACAATCGAGTAATAATCAGGAATAGTTATAAATAAAAACGAGCTGGATAATGTACAAAATAATGCAATTTCGAATAATTACTAATGTGAAAATGTTAATGTTAAAATTGTTTCTAAATAGTTGGTCCAACCTGATTTAAAAACAATGCTGAAAATTGAAGTCAAGTTCGGATAATGGATTTAAATTAATTAGATACGTTACAATAACAGCCTGAATTGATTGATAGAATAAACTCGTTAATAATTTTTTCTTAATTCAAATCGTTTAATATGATAATTTCTTGTAAATATTCAATTCTCAAAACTTTGAACCATGAATTTTTTGGGGTATATGTATGTAAAGGTGTATTGATTAAAGTTACTTTGGGTAGTCCATCGTCGAAGTTAATTAGTCTTGTACGAGTTTCTCTGCTGGTGGTGGAAGACAATGGCACTCTGCATCCTTATAAAGCCATTCATAACGTCTATTTTAAAACATACTTTTGTAAGGTAGAAAGAGAGAGATATAGAGGGATAGAGTGGAGAAGAGAGTAATCAGTGAGAGAGGCATACATACAAAGAGACAAAGACAAACATACACTTATAGACATATCGACAGACAGACGAGGCGCACAGATTGATACAGATAACAAAGAGAAAAAAAGAGGTGAGGTAGAGAGAGAGAGAGAGAGAGAGAGAGAGAGAGAGAGGAGAGAGAGAGAGAGAGAGAGAGAGAGAGAGAGACACAGAGAGACAGAGAGAGAAGAGAGAGAGAGAGAGAGAGAGAGAGAGAGAGAGAGAGAGAGAGAGAGAGAGAGAGAGAGAGAGAGAGAGAGAGAGAGATAATGAAAAAGAGAGAAAGAAACAGAGAAAAGAGAGGGAGAGGAAGAGGAGGAGAACTAAGCAAGAATAAGATAGTTATCAGATATCTAATGATAACCAATGAACATGAGATCTAAGATTAGATCTACACGCCTCTACACGCCGGTCGAATAGCACTTGTACTAACATAATAAATGCAATAGTCAAAGCAGTTCTTCTGTTCTTGATCTCTATTGATTCCTCACAACAGGGACTAGTTATGTTATTGTAATCTCAATAACCACAATCATTGCTCTTCTGTGGTATTTTTTATCATCTCCATATTCTTGAAAAGCTTTCGTCAGACATTTTCTTCTCCTTAATATTTTTGTTTTGCACCGTAAATGACCCAGCTAGAAAGGAAACGTAATGGTTGTGTAGCAGTTAATTGGAAATACCTTTCTTTTCGTTTATTAACTTCTCTTTCTTCCCTTGGCCAGTCTCGTTGACGCTTGCCATTGTTTGCGTTTAGACTTTGGAAAAATCCTGATGAATGGATTGGCGTCAGAGAATTGTGCCATTTGTTGGAGCCAAAAAATGCCTCTTGAACCTTTAAGAAGCAAATCAGGGACTCGTTTTCTTCTCTTTTCTTTAACAGCTGATGGGACTGAAACGCATTAACGAGTTTTATACTTGGAATTCATCGATTGAGCAGCCTCGTTGGGTTAGCGTTAATGTTTTACATTATTTTACTCTACCGTTTTTGCTTAATTATGAATTATGTTCTAAAGAGACGACGCAATTACGATTTTATAACGTTATAAGTGCTATGGCGTAGACTCTTGTTAGAAAATTTGTTTTTCTAGATACGGATTTCTGAAGTTTGAAGTTTGAATACTATATTGGCAACTTGTTGTTATGTATTCACAAAGGGTTCAGGTGAAGTAGGCTTAGTTGATCAATAGTGTTTTAGACTGATGAATTAGGAGCTCTAGTATTATAGAATTAGTTGCTACCGCCGTAATCATAATAGAATCGAGGCTTCCAAAATTACAGGCATATCATCTAAATGAACAAACATCTGCATTTAGAACCAAAGTGATCCATATCAATTAGGATAGTTTCCATTCTTAGTCTCATAGGCTGTATGTCGTACAAACAATGCTCACTGAGTAGCATTCTATCCTAACTATGATACTAATTTTAAAGAAATAGATCACTATCATCCTTGTTATGCAAAAAGTGTTCACTTCAGTGTCAATTTGGTGACTTTGGGGGGTGAGGTGGGGTGGATGGGGTAACACCAGCTTCCGATGCAAAAGGTCCGTGGTTCGAGCCCTGGCGAATTCGCTCCCTACTGGTTGGGTCGTTGTCAGTTTAATGTGACCGGCTGAGACAGGAGTCATGGTATCCCCGCCCTATCTCATGTGTGGCAGCACATAAAATTGGCAGACGTCAGTCTTGGGGCTCGTCCACAATATATCCTATATAGTGCTGATGTTGGACATTAAACCAACTCAACTACAACTACTCGGTGACTTTGTCTGTTGTTTTTGGTACCGTTGATGATATAGGATTCATTCAAAGACCGAGATATTAGTTTTTCACATTATATTCACAAAATGCAATAAGGTAAGGCCGCACTCGGTTAAGGAGTGATCTATTTAAGACCACAGAACCAGCACATGACTCAGAACATCGGTGAAAGCCGAGGTTACCCAAAATAACAGGCAAAGTAACCGAATTGATACTGAAGTGGGCATATTTTTGCATAATGTTCATCTCAGTTTCCATTTATTTAGCATAAATTTTATTAACAGTTCTTGTCCGCATAAAAAGGGCAGTTTGGGTTATGTTGGAATAAAAAAACAAATTCTTTACTCTAATTAATGTTCGTATATAAAATATTTTTTAGTTTTTTTCCATCTTTTTTTTTTTCGTTTTTATAGCCACGGAAAAATCTACGTGTATGCCCTTCTGTTTTAGCGAAATAAGATAAAATTCGACACATTCGATTTTCAGATTCTATGCAATTTTTTATCTTAGATGTATCTCTGATTCACATGCTTTATTGAACTATAAAAATGCAATAATTTCTTATCATTCGGATAATAATAATAAATTACATTTATTTAGCGCTTTCCATTTTCAGAATATTTTAAAAAATCTCAAAGCGCTTTACAGTGGATACACTAAATAATTATCCTAGATGTATCTCTGATTCACATGTTCTATTGAACTATAGAATGCATTAATTTCTTGCCCGTAGTATATATTATAAAGAGAATTTTAGGAACAAATTAACAATAAAATCAAAATAAGATTTCTCTTAGTTTAAAAAAACCCATTTATGTAGACCGACGTTAAAAAGAAGAAAAGAAGAAAAAAGAAATGAGATTATCACATCGTATTATTTATTTCTATCACGAGGGCTTTAATCATCGTGACATTAGTTATTGCTTTTACACAATAATCCTTAGGATTTTCAATAACTTTTAGGACCAATCCAGATTTCAAAACTTAACAAGTTGTTAATGGACAAACAATCCTTATTGGAACCTCCTAGAGATGTGGGTTGGAGAGAAATAATTCATTTCTAATAAAGGACGGCTTTAGTTCTATAAGTTCCAACTTGCGGCCCTTTTATGTTATTACAGGTTAATCAGCGCACACACAAAAAAAGATTGTAATGTTGAGCAATAACGAGTCCTATATTTCGTGGGGAAAATCCATAGATTAACTAGATTCTATAGGCATCGATCAATGTTGCATGTTATTTGAAATATAATGCATAATTATTTTTAAGGCATGTTTTCGATGGCAACAAAAGCTTTTTGAACCGCCCTCGACAAGGTATTTGATGTAATTTTATGATTGATTTATCTTTTTTCAGTCGTCTTTTCTTTTTATTTTCATTAGTCTTTACAATCTTAGTTAAATTCAAGGGTTTTATTATTCATACAATTCAAATTTTCATTTGCAGGTCTTCTCGGTTAGCTTCATCAGTCATGCAATTGTAAAATTAATGCTTTATTCTCATTATATTTTTGAAATTGAATAATAGTGAAGGACTTCCATGCATAATTTTTCCCTGGCTTGTACAACTAAATTGTATATTAAATTACTGTGAAGCCAGATTCGATTCTCCATTTATTCAAAGAAAGTATTTATTTACAATAACCTCTAATCAATCAATTTTTACGTTAAGGAAATATTGTGATTATTCTGTCATAGAAGAGTCTACGTCATACCCATAATGATAGAAGCTGTTTTTGGTCAAATTGTTCTAATCCATCAACACTGACGTTTCTTGACTTAATGTTTGTAAAATATGCAAAAACACATCTTAGAAGTATGAATATCATTTCAAGATAAGAAATTTCGTATTTTCCCTAATGCTAAGTTCGTGGAGTAAAAATTAATGCGATTGCTTAATATTAATTTTGTAGTGCGCTGGCTGTTGTTAATGTGTGTGATTATTTTAGATGTGTATGTGTGCTGTTGAAGAGTGTATGATTAGAGAAAAGATGTTAAAAATATTTCTTTTCATCTTAGCTACGCTTCTATCGTTGAATCTATGTGGAAATAAAAACGGAATATGCAAAGGAACAAACAAAATGACACATATGGAGATTAGAAATTAAAGGAGTGGATAAAATGCTATTTTCAAATTAAAAATCCTTGTAGGGAAAGTTCCTAATGTGGGAGAAATAAGTTTTTAACGATAGTTTAAACATAGATCATTATGATTATAGTTTACATTCCTTTAAGTACGGAAACCACGCACCTGTAAAATTATGAAAGCTCTGCGTGTTTCGGGTGTATTTTAAATGAAATACTTATGTATTAAATGAATTTTTTTTTTATTTCCATTATCAGATTTTTAGAACCATTTCGCATAAATCTTGAACACTCTCCTATTATTTTAAAATCATAATAAAAAAGAGGTTTAGTTGAACACTTTTTTACCAAAGTATTACATTCTTTAATTTTTAGAAGACATAACGTTTAAACTTTATTATGATATGCCTC
>RQTK01001495.1:70126-81914 GCA_003991915.1 Elysia chlorotica
TCTCTCTCTCTCTCTCTCTATCTATCTATCTCTCTCTTTCTTTCTCTCNCCCTCAAATCTCTCTGTCTCTCTCTCTCTCTCTTTCTCTTTTTTTTATAGAGAAAGGGGAAATGAGGATAAAGAGAAGAAAAAGAAAAGGTATAGGAAGAGAGATAGATGGAGAAATGCAAGCCCCACAAAATGCTCCGTTTCTGTATATATATATATATATATATATATATATATATACACTTAAATACAATCTCATGCATTATATATACAAGATTATATTTCTCCATATATCTCCCTTTCTCTGACAATGCGGAACAACAGAAGATCCAATTAACAAATGTTTTGAGCGCGTGTTGGAATGGGCAATACTAGCCATCTTCATCTCTCGGCTAACTAGCGAGATGCCCTCGGGCAACGTAACTCAACAACAGACCAGGAAAACTGATACCTTAGCTGGTGTAATGAAAGATGGAATCAAAATAACCCATTGCGTGGGAGGTCACTTTGAACTTTAGTTTAATAACTATTCTTTTTGATATTATAGGCTAGATTAGTTGAAGTAGCTTTTAGTTGAGTTGGTTTAACATCCAACATCAGCACTATGTAGGATATATTGCGGATGAGCTCCAAGCTTGACGTCTGAACATTTTTATACTACTACACACAAGACAAGGCGGGGATACCATGATTCTTGTCTCAGCCGATCATATTAAACTGACACCGATAGACGGGAGTTCATTGGACTGCGATAACTATTTTTATATTATGTTAGACTTTCTGGACACGGAGCAATTGTAGTTGAGTTGGTTCAACGTCCAACATCAGCACTATATAGGCTAAATTGTGGACGGACCCCAAGATTGACGTCTGACAATTTTATGAGCTGTCACACACGAGGACAGGGCGGGGATACCATGAACCTTTTCTCAACCAGTCACATTAAACTGGCAGCGACCCAACCGGTAGGTAGCCAAATCGCCAGCGCTCGAACCACGGACCTTTTGCGTCGGAAGCCGATGTTCTGCCCCAGGACCACCGTGCACTGCCTCCGGCTGCGGAAGGAGAAGGGTCGTGAACTACACTGGCCAAATTTGGGTCAAACTGAGTGAGCACTTTAAGTCTATCGACTTCTTTATGAGCAGGACTTAGAATATATGGTTCAAACCTCAGGTCGTTAGCATCCCAATCTGTGAAAGAAAAATTATAGCTGTACAATATTTCGCCTATCCGATGTTTTAGTTCCCTGCTTTCTCTGATTGCTTTAAATTAGCTTTAAATTCGATTTTTTTCTCTTTCTGCCCAGTTGTTGAAAACATAATGGTCAAGGAAATACAGCCATAGGGGAAGAGCTTTGTTAAGTGGTAGTTGGGGAGGGGGGTACGATTTTAAACCGAACGTCCTGAATTCTGACCAAAGATCAGGCAAAAAAATTTATCAGATTTCGCCCGATGTTAGCTAGTCGGTGTCAGTACAATATGATCGGATGAGACACAAGCCCTAATAATTATAGCGGCTCTGGAAAGAGCATTGCTTTGTGGGACCAAATCATAATGATTAAGCCACAAAAAGTTGTTTCTCCGATATCCACTTTTCAACCAGAGATAAGTCTCCAAAGAATCATGTGTGTGCTCCTCAATTCAGGCTGGGGGCGCGGTAGTCCTGGGGTAGAACATTGGCTTCCGACCCAGAAAGTCCGTGTTTCGATCCCTGGTGATGTCTTCCCCTACTGATTGGGTCGGTGACAGTTTAACCGGCTGATACAGGAGTCATGGTATCCCCGCCATGTCTCATGCGTGGCAGAACAAAAAACTGTCAGACGTTAGTCTTGGGACCTGTCCATAATTTGGCCGACAATAGTGCTGATGTTGGATGTTAAAACCAAATCAACTCAACTCTCAATTCAGACTTACAGTATGTAGATGTACACTCCCTGGCTGAATGAAAGCCATTGGTACAATCAAATTTTTCACCCTAGCTAATCTACACGCTAATGATAGCCTTGCGACTGACGTTAGGCGTTAATATAATAACTAAACCACTCGCCACTCAATACATACGTTAATCTGAATGCGATTTGCATGAGGCCTTGTTGAACATGATTTAAGCTAATCTGAACTGCACACATTTCGCAAGATTCATTAATATTGAGTTTATCAATCTCTTGCCAGCTCATAGCAAGCCCGACAAGTGTATGAAAGGTACAATAATAAGATCTAACCAGTAATTTTGAATACTAATCTACTTCAATAATTAGTTTCCAATGTTTTATGAATATTGGTGGTCAGCGAGACATACTGAGTGTATCTACAATGGAGATGACCTGTTCCTCTTAAAAAAACGTACACAAAATCACGTGATGGTTGTTTTTGTTTTGTTTTTTGTAAACAATCTGCTGATTGGGCGAGAGCATAGACCTATTTTATTACACCGTTTTGCTATAGCCTTTTTACAAGCATGATGTGCCTTTTGTGAGAAAGAAGTCAGCCCCAATTGATACGGGACTAAGGGAGAATAGCATACGATTCAGTGCCATTTCATAAGAAGTTCCAAGAAGACAAATGACCATTGACTTTTATACTACTAGGACTATTTAACAAAATTGCCTCAAGGAAGCGCGAGTGATTTAGAGTGTTGGTCATGTTGGGATAGAGATCAATGAGGAGCTCCTCGATATTGTGCCATAAAAATGGCTCTAGGTTTTACATTTCTTTTATGAAATAAAACATGCATTTTTTTTTATTGCTGGTGTCTTTTTACTGCATGGACTGTTAAATATAATATTTGAGCGACTGAAGGATTTTTTCATCTTAGTTTGTTTGAACCTGTGTAAAGTGCGGAACCTGCTTATTGAGTGGTAACAGATGGTGTGTTCGGTGTCAATGTAACAAGTATGTCATTGCTTGAATTGCATGTACCTTTAACTAGTTGAAATAAGGATACAGATTCAAAAATTTAATCATCCCAAATGTGTGGACAGAAATGTTAGTTTACTTAGAATCTTCTTCTAAAATATGTAACGTAAACCTAAACACAACGATTCTGTGTATAATATTTAAATTTATTAGACATTACAGACGCATCAGCATGAAGACAACCATGGCAATTAGCAGAGTAGAGTCGTAAGTAAAATTTTGCGATGAGCTTAAGACTCGACTAAAATATATATCTACGAAGGCGCACGATGAGTTGTAAGCTACGACGATGATGTACTTACAACCTTTGATGTTTATTTCCGATTTGTAATGAGAATGTGCACCAGTTGAGTATGCCGGATTGACTTAGATGCAATAATGCACTTTACAACTTTGATAGAAAATGGAAATAAAATAAATATGGAAGGTTATGTTTTTCTTTAAATTTTATTTTGAAATAATTATTTCATAAAATCTTGAACGTGGAGCTTCTTTGTCTCGGCTCGTTTGAAAAATTCTGGCAAATGAAAATCGCTGGCTATTGCGCAAGAAACTGAAAAAAATGCGTTGCCAAATTAATGATAATTACATTGCTTGGAAATTTTCAATTCCTTTTTAGCTGCATAGTTTATAAGGACCACGATTTTGGAAAACATAAAAGTTATTTAAATCAACGATGATTTATTCTTATTTCATTAGGAACTATCTTCAAATATCCACACCATGGATCATATCTTACTTGTTCTTGTTTCTATAACTAGTGTATGTGTCTTGTTTTGTCTCTTTGCTTGGAATTTCGCAATAGCTAGGTGTGCGTTGCAGCTCAGCTATTTCAAACTGACTGTATTCAGTTAATTTAAAGGGTTTTTTTGTTTTTGTTTGTTTGTTTCGTTTTTGTTTTTGCTTTTGTTTTGTTCGTTTTTTGCAGCATCCTCTCTCCAGAGATATCACTGGAGATAACATTGCTTCATTAAGAAAACCCAATATGAAAGTTATATTTAAAAAAAATTCGAATTGAAAAATGTCAAGTTAATTTGTTATAGAGGTTTCGATATCAGCTTTTTTCCCTGTTTATTATAACAATTTTCGATTAACCCAGTTTATATACCGTCTTTAGGGAAGACATAAGTTATCATGGCACGCCACTAAACTTTTTTGTTAAGACAATTCTAAAAGTCTAAATTGCTCCTGTCTTGAATTGTTGCCCATCTCTTTAAATTATCTAAATCCAGCAGGCTTTGGTAAAATTAATCACAAGTTACGTGCTAAGCATAAGATTGATTGTACAGAAAATGGAGTGGATGTAAAACTAAGAGAATATAATTTAAACACATTATTTCTTATACGAGAAAATGTGTTGTTGAGAAAACCCAACATCAAAACAAGATAAGACTGAGTTTGTTTTTATTTATTTTTTTGTTTGCATGTAAGCACAGTAGCGGCTATATTGGGCAAGACCAGAAACTAATGGAAAAAAATTCAGAAATTTTGCCGCAGTTCAATTTTTGTGTAAGGAAAGGAGACATGTAGTCTTTAACTGATATGAAAAAATAAAGGCATCTTTAACTTTATTTTTTTAAGCATCTTGGTGCCTTTAATTATCTCCGTGGTAAGTCCTTTATACCATTGGATATTGAAACTAAGGCTCTAATCTCAGCTGGTCCACATTTTAGAATTGTACCTTTTGATACCTAAACAGCGTAAAACTGAAATCAAAATGTGCAATGTTATTAAAGCTAGTTTTCATAAACATCTTTGTTTTCTCTGACCCCAACCCGCCCTTTCTTGTCTGTATCAAAGCAACAAGATGAAAAAAAACTCAACCAACTAAACAAACAAAGAAGATAAGCAAACAGGGGCTTTGAGTCTCATCAAGAGAAGATAGTTTTAGTGATAAAGACTTTCCGAAACATGCCTTTCCCTCTTTCACTCTTCCTCTTTAAAGCTTCAAGATAAAACGCATAGCACCCCCCCCCCCTTTTTTTTTCAAAAATAAATTGTTAAAAAAATAAATAAATAACAACAATAGCAATGACACAAAGAAGCAAACAACCTCGGCCAGACTCATCAAGGGTGGGACAATTCCTATTCTTCGTGTGGATAAGATGGACCGGATGTCGAGGAATGGAGCTCTTCTGTACGCTGCACCAACGCCCGCACTCTGTCCTCAGAGTGTGATGAACTTGCACCCAAACAAGACTGAATAAGTATATTATCTATATACGCTTCCCTTTCGCCTGCACTTGTAGGAGTGGAGGGAGAACTGTCGCATGTGTTAGAGCGTTGGTCTCTCAATCAGGAGGTCGCTAGTTAGAAAAGATCGGTCTAAATGAATTTGTCCAATTTCTTCGCCAACTGGTTGGGTTGGTGTCAGTAAAATGCGACCGGCTAAGACAGGAGTCACGGTATCCCCGCACTGTCTCTGTATAACGACAGGTAAAGTTAATAGATATCAGTGTTTGGATAGGTTCATTATGACCCATAGTGCTGACGTTGGATGCTGTGGCTACAGAATCTGACAACCTTATGCAAAAATAATTACGGATTTGTATTCGTTTTCTTACATTTTTTTACCTGTATTTGACCACAATAACGGCTGGTTGTAGTTGGCAGCTCTGCCCTGAGTCTGAAAACACCAGGCCTAATTAGGGCGCTAGTTGCTCAAGATCTCTCGCTGGCGAGTGTACTGATTACAGCGCTACGAGATACCGCAGGGGGTTTTCAAATGCCAACATTTCAGAGTTTCAGAGCCGGCGAGAGCAGGGAGCCAAAGAAACCTGAGATGTTGATTTGTAATCTGGAACAAAATGGACATGAAAGAAAAAAATATCCGTATAATTACAGTGAGCTCTGCTTCGCTTCAGGGTGTATGTTGCTTTGTATTGTATTGTTTGTGTTGTTTTTTGTTGTTATTTTCATCAATTCTGTTTGTTTTTTTAAATGCAATTTGATCCCTGCAGGACAAGGGAAAAATGCATCACGTTTGAACGCATGCAAGGATCGCATTAGAGCAGTAAATATTGCAAAATAAAGTTATAATAATGATTAAGTTGAAAGTCAATCTTCGTTGAAAGGGTTTCGTGCAAACGTGGGGTATCATGATTTTCTGTTTATCAAGAGATTTTGTAGATTTAAAGAAAAAAAGGTATGCACTTTACGCGATAATATAATATTCTTTTAAAGTACTGATCAAGTTTAAAAGTAACCGAATGGTTTTGTCCTCTTGAAAAAATGCACTATACAAAGAATAAGTAAAATATTTCATATGAAACGTATGCCAGATCAGTTCTTTATACTTGTTAAGAAACAAATTTATATTAAGCCATTTTTGTTTACAACCTGAGTTTTTTAATTTAAAAATAATAATAATAATAATAATAATAATAATAATAATAATAATAATACCAAAAACAACAACAACAACAACAACAACAACAACAACAACAATGATACAAAAAAAGACAAACAATATAAATGTCACGAGGTATACAAACGATGCACTCTCTCTCTCTCTCTCTCTCTCTCTCTCTCTCTCTCTCTCTCTCTCTCTCTCTCTCTCTCTCTCTCTCTCTCTCTCTCTCTCTCTCTCATCTCTCTCTCTCACAATTTCTTTCTCTTACTCAAATAGGTTCTCAATCAATAATAATAATAATAATAATAATAATAATAATCACGAGGTATACAAACGATGCACTGCAGCTAAGAGCACGAAGAAAGATTAGTGGAATCAATGTTTTATCCTGCAGATGATGAGAAGAAGTATAATATAGGCTAAATTGATCCTCAATGCTTTGTACTGTGTAAAAGAAATCCAAACGCACTAACCTTTTGTTCAATAACAAGTAGACGCTTCTAAGGATCACGAACTATAGAAATAATTTATCAGCAGCGAGACTTTTTCAGGTGCAATGCATTAGGTACATGTTGTTGTTGTTGTTGTTATTGTTGTTGATGTTGTTGTTGTTGTTGTTGTTGTTGTTGTTGTTGTTAACGTTGTTGTTAACGTTGTTGTTAACGTTGTTGTTGTTGTTGTTGTTGTTGTTGTTGTTGTTGTTGTTGTTGTTGTTGTTGTGTTTGTTGTTGTTGTTGTTGTTGATGATGTTGCCGTTGGTGTTGTTTTTGTTGTTTTTGTTTTTGTTGTTTTGTTGTGTGTTTTTTTATTGTTTTTGATGATGTTATTTTTGTATTCTTTCTTGTCTTTTCTTTTCAGAGAAATCAAAGCTATACATTTTTAACATCTCTCTATGAATTAAAGTATTAAAAACTAATACCACAACAGTATACAAAAATGAGATCAGAGCCTTTTAAAGTCTCAGTTGCCACAAGATTATAGACTCTACATTTCACGACCCTTTAATAACTATGAACATTCCCTTATCATTTAAAACCCTGGTTTCCTCTTGGCGCTTTCCTGCTTCACCTCGCAATATGTATTCAAACCTCATGGTCCTGAAGTCTAAAATAATTATAGGTTTTGTGGTTCGCCTCAACGATAAAGGATGACATAATCAAACCGTTTTGGTTTGATGTTTTTTATAGCTCAATATCTCCGTACGTCTAGGATAGAGTTTTGATTGACTCACCGGTGAAGTTTTCCTTATCTAACGCCATCGTTTTCAGAATGAATCCCTTTATCGCAATGACTCCATTTTATGGCGCAATCATTCCCGAGTTCGTGACTTGGAAACAAACTCGAGTGCTGTAAATGTATATAAATTATTCATTTAATCTAGACCTTGGCAGCTTCGGGTCGGCCCACCGATATCTTTTCAAACTTTGTGTTCAGCACCGGCTGCTCTAAATCAAGGAAAATCGATGGCAGACTTTTTTTCTTCCTGGTAATATTTGTGCATTAAGGTGTGCAGAATGTGTTATAGGAAACGTTGGGAAAGAGAATGGTTTGAGGAGGAGCATTTGATAACAACAGTAGGTGCTTCTCATACAGTAGTTACGGTTTATAAATCAACAAAAATCGATGGGAGATAGTATTCTACTGGTTACATTCGTGCATGTGACAAGTGGGTGTGTCTGTATTAAAGGAAACATGGGGAGATGTATGTAAAGAGAGAGAGAGAGAGAGAGAGAGAGAGAGAGAGAGAGAGAGAGTTCCCTTGATTTATAAATCAACAAAATTCGATGGCAGATAGGCTTTCTAATCCTCCTGGTAAAATCTTTGTCTTTGACAAAAAGTTTAGTCTTTGTTGGGGAAAACAGGAAAATGTGGACGTGGACATGGGGTGTGTAATTATTAGATTAAAAGCTGTTTTCCATGAAGTAGTGATCAGGTTTTGTATATAAACGAAAGTCGATGGCAGGTAGCTTTCTCCTGGTAATGTTTGTGTGTTGATGTTTCTTAAGTGGTTGTGTCTATATTAAAACAAAATCGAAAAAAAGAAATAATACGAGAAAGTTGGAGGCGGCAGAATGTAGGTAATCGTGGGAATAATAGGTGCTTCCCATAAAGTGATCAAATTTGATAAATCAACAAAAATCGGTGTTAGTCATTTTTCTTCTTGTCATAATTGTGTATCTGATAAGTTCATTTGTCCGAGTTATGAAAAACTTGTGGATGGTGGCAGTATTGTTGTTATAAGAATAATAGTTACTGTCCATAAAGTGGTCGTATTTCTTATTTTTTTATAAATGAAAATCGAAGGCAGACAGCTTGATCCCGATAACTATGATTTGTTAAATTGACAAGTGATTATGTCTGTATTTCCAAGAAATTGTGGGGTAGTGAAGGTGGTTATGTTTGTTGTTGAGAGAAAATGTAAGGTGTGTGGAGAGAGAGAGAGACGATAGAAATAAAAAAGGACTTTTTCTTTAAAGTAAATCAATTATTTTTAAAAACTACCGACATTCAACGAGAGATTTAGGAAATTTTATAGTATGTACAATGGGTGTGGAGTTGACAACACATTGGATACGTCTGGGTTAAGGAAGATAAGGTCCGGGTCCAATGGGCATTGTTTGGGAGAAAACAATGAGGGGAGGAGACATGCAACTAGAATACCAATTGTTTTCTCTACAATGGGCCAGCAACGTAAATCAAAAAATGGCGAGGTATTATTTCCCTTGTGGTTCGATCTATGCTTTTGTCGGGTTCGTGGATGTGTCTGTAATAAGGGAAAGACGGGAGGGGACGTGCGGCGGTTTGGTTGGGTGGTAGTGTTTGAAACAAATTGTGTGTGAGTGTGTGTGGGGGATGGAAGGGTGCTGTGTAGTCATAAAGTGAGACTTTAAATTGCTTCGTGTAAAATGGTCACGTTTTTAAAAAATCACGTAGAAAATGCGAGGCAGTTTTCTTCTTTTTATTAACTTGATCAGTTTTCATACATTAACAAAATAATATCGATCACAGGCAGTGACGTTGACAAGTGGGTGAGTCTGCTTGAGGGTAGGCGTGGAGCTGGAGAAAAGGGATGCTTTTAAGTGAGAGAGTATAAACAATCTCTCATAATGTTTTCAAAATTCAAGGAAAAAATACAAGGTAATTTCCCGGCGGCTAAATTGTGCATTTGACAAGTCTTCTTCTTGTTCTCAAATGCTGTTGTGTTACACATGAATCCCTGCTAGGGCAACACATGCTGCAGTTGTTCCTAATCCATCAAGGATCCGTAGAGCTTGCTTTGCAAATCCTTCAGCTGGCGCATGGCGCTCTATTAAGTGAATGTATTCATTTAAGGGAAAAATAAGAGTGTGTGGTGTGTTTTTTGTTGTTGTTGTTGTTGGTTTCTTGTTTTTGTTTTTGTTTCTTTTTTTGTTTTTATGTTGTTGTTGTTTTTTGTTTGTTTTTGTTTTTTTTAGCTGTTTTTTTTTTGGGTGGAACTAAGTTTTCTTTAACATGTTCAAGTGTCATGAGTCTTTAACAGTTTGTTACATGCCGGGTGTTCAAGGACTTTTGTCTCAGCTCGTCCCATTATACTCGCACCAACTCAACCAGTAAGAAATGAGGCGGTCTCATCGAGGATTGAACTGCAAACGTCCTGATCAGAAGTTGCTGCATCTGACATTGAGCGATCTTGTTTTTGAGAACCAGGGAAAGAGGAGACAATTGGATGCAAAATGATCAGTCCGGTTAAGTTGGTTCCTAAGCATTCAATTTCGGCACTATAATTATAATAATGCTGTTTTGTGGACGGACCCCAAGGCTAAGATCTGACTTTTTTACGTGCAGCTAAACAAAAACAGTGGAGAGGTACCATGCCGCCTGTCTGAGCTGATCATATTAAACTAGAGCCGACCTAACCAGTATGTGAGAAAATCGGAATCACAATAATCTGCAATCTTTCTCACATACCTGGAACTTATATGTTTATGTGCAAAATAACTACATCTTTCGAAATTGCTTTTTGATGTTCTTTCGATTAACGGTTAAACCAAGTGGTTAAATTTGTGTTCTATAATGGTTTATATTCTTTTCTTTTTTTTTAAGGAAAATCCCGTTGAGGTCGTATACGCAGATGAAAGTGCGATCGTTTAACATAGAGAAAAAAAATATCCGTTGGATGTAATGAGCCTCCCGTTGCGCAAAGTTTCCGCGCTTAAAAAATTGAAATAGACGCAATCAGAAACCTAACTTTAAAAATAGACAATTAGAATTAACATTACTAATACTTCTCGAGAGCGATATTTGTGAGTTTATAGCCTTTTCGTTCTTGGTCATTCCAGATCTCTGAACAATTCTATATAGAGACTAAGGCAACAGCTGAGATTGGAACCTCTGATCGCCTGAACATTAGTTTAGAACACAACAAACTGAGCTTTATGGTATCCGAAAAAATAAATTTAATACTCTCAAAATGTGGGAGAGTTGGGTTTTTTTTTCTTATCAACCTATGGTGTAGTGGAATCAATAAGTTCGAAGGTAATGTAGATGAATGTTGATGATTCTGTATTTACAAGGAAATCATTCCTCTGCCAATTATTATAATTATTGTCTTTGTTTTTATTCTTCATCTTTTAATCAATAATAATGCGTGGTTCTAGG
This sequence comes from Elysia chlorotica, assembly GCA_003991915.1. Lineage (NCBI taxonomy): Eukaryota > Metazoa > Mollusca > Gastropoda > Plakobranchidae > Elysia > Elysia chlorotica. Next base: position 81,020 of record RQTK01001495.1, read on the forward strand.
GGCAGGCATGTCTCTAATGGAAGGGGGCCTATTAAAATGTGTTCACAACGCCCACTTACTCAACGTCTGGAGTTTATTTTAATGGACGGGTTTAAAAGTACACGGTGTTGGTGGAAACTGAAATTTGAGTAGTAAAAAGTCGGGGGGAGTTGAGTTGAGTTGATTTAACGTCCAACGTCAGAACTATAATTTTATAGAATATAATTATGATGGACATGCTCCAAGACTGGCGTCTGACAATTTTATGTGCTGCCACACACGAGAACCTGGACCGTTTGCGTCGGAAGCCGATGTTCTACCCCAGGGCCCCCCCCCCCCCCAACTTAGTAAAAAGTCGGTAGTAAATCCTTCTTTTAAGTATACACTGGTATAAGTCATATTTTGTTGCTAGTGACACTTTTTAGGTTGTCTTCTTAAAATATTAAACCAGTATCGAGTAACTTTGATCTATCTTGAGAGTATTACTTATTACTCCATCCCTTTGATGTTCATGGAGAAAATATGTCATAAAGTATCAATTCTGGTTGTATCATCACGTAGTTGCACAACAGGGTCCAATATTATGAATATACTGGACATGATTTTCACTTGTGATTTTATAATATATTGCTATTGCAGCACTTAAACTGATAATAAACAGAGACTATGTAATCTATTGATCTATCTTTACTTTTAGTAGAGTCACATTAATAGCATTTTGCTTTCGGGTACCAAACTAGATCAAATGCGAGGTGGTGATTAATGTAATAAAATGACAATTTAAAAAGACCAATAGCTTTACGTATTTTGATGTTCACAAACCTATGATTTTAATTAAGTATCTTAGTAAGCCAATAACCCTCTAATGTTCCTCTTCATGGCGGGGTAAACTGGCTTCATTCGTAGAGCACTTATC
>RQTK01001496.1:7211-12211 GCA_003991915.1 Elysia chlorotica
AAAAGACAACTTACCACAAAAGTTGCATGAAAAGACAACTTACCACAGAGATTGCACGTCTTGCGACATTGGGTCGGGGCCAGGCTGACGTAACAGTCTTGTGCTGTGCACACAGGAAGCAAATCGGCGCAGGGTTGGTTCAGGAAGTCTTGTATAGGATCAACCGTGGTTGTCTCGGTGGTTGTGGTTGTTGAAGTGGTTGTGGTTGTTAAAGTGGGTGCGATTGTAAATGTTATCGCTTCTGATGCTGCTGCTATATTTGCCGTTGTTGCTGCAGGCGAGAGTGCATTGATTGTTGTTGCTGTTGTTGTTGTTGTTGTTGTTGTTGTTTGCGCTGGTGTATTGGTAAATGCGTCGGGTATCGTTGCATTGTTAGTGGAGCTATTCGTTTCTGGTTGTGAAAGAGTGAAAATAAAAATAAAAAATTGGCGATGGCGCTGTTGATTATCGTTCATAATAAATCATCATTTTTTCCTAATGTCGCGCATTTTAGAACTGTTAAAGTGATTAGAAGTGTACACTTATAAACTTAGTGTGGCTTCTTTGATATAAATTTAAAAAAAATAGTTGCAGACCAGCTTGCTAAGAGATGTTGTAAAGGGTGCTTTAGTTTACAAATAGAAGCACCATTTATTCTGTCTTTTGCATAAAGTCTAATAAAAGTTTATAACCAAAACTGTTTTTCGTTTGTTTTGTTTACTTTTTTTTTTAACAAGACATAAGTAAAAGTAAAGTTGTCCCCGTGCTTGTTGACAGAGCGTTGGGGAACCAAGAATTAGGGTACCAGTGATATTTTATTTATAGACTAGATATGCCTAACAACGCGTTGGCCATGAGACAGACAGGAAGCTTCCGCCAGTGAAACAACAAAACCAACCAACAAACAAACATACCTTTTCAGTGGAAGCACACCTCCAATCGGAATGGCCAATCATGATTGGGCGTTAGTCTTGGGGCCCATCCACAAAATAGCCTGCTATACTGCTGGCGTTGGACGTTAAACGTTACACTACATAACCAACCAACCAACAAACTTTCCTTTTCATTGGGCTCACACCTCCAATCGGAATGTCGAATCATGATTGAACGTTAGTCTTGGGGTCCACCCACAAAATAGCCTGCTATACTGCTGACGTTGGACGTTAAACGTTAAACAACAAAACCAACCAACAAACAAACATACCTTTTCTGTGGGCCCACACCTCCAATCGGATTGGCCAATCATGATCGGACGTTAGTCTTGGGACCCACCCACAAAATAGCCTGCTATACTGCTGACGTTGGACGTTAAACGTTAAACAACAAAACGAAACAACAAACAAACTTAACACACATACACACAAAAGGTAAACACAATAAGGTTTCGCAAAAAGTTAGGCCCACTTTTCTGAAACAATAAGAGATAGTGTAAGAATACTATTAAATGTAGTCTACTAAGTCATGAGTTGAGTTGATTTAACCTCCAACATCAGCACTACATAGGTTATATTGTGGACGGACCCCAAGACTGACGTCTGACAATTTTATGTGCTGCCACACACGAGACAAATAAAACATCTTTGGAGCTCACATTTTGTTTAGTACATATGGTTACATGTTCTATAACTACTGGATTCAAATAAAACATCTTTGGAGCTCACATTTTGTTTATTACACATGGTTACATGTTCTATAACTACTGGATTCAAATAAAACATCTTTGGAGCTCACATTTTGTTTAGTACACATGGTTACATGTTCTATAAGCACTGGATTCAAATAAAACATATTTGGAGCTCACATTGTGTGTTTTACACATCGTTACATGTTTCTAAAAGCAACGGATACTATTTGTTTTACAAGCAATGAATTGACGCGATCTATGTTCTGAACCTAACTTTCAACCTATAGGTCACCAAGCCTATCATCAGTTTTGGGGGGCGCGGTGGTCCAGGGGTAGAACATCGGCTTCCGACGCAAAAGGCCCCTAGTTCGAATCCTGACTGTTGCGTTCCCTACTGGTTGGGTCGGTGTCAGTATAATGTGACCGGCTGAGACAGGAGTCATGGTATCCCCGCCTTATCTCGTGTGTGGCAGCACATAAAATTGTCAGACGTCAGTCTTGGGCCCGTTCTACCCCTAGACCACCACGCCCCCACCCCCTGGAGTGAGTGAGTTTGTGTTCACTGACGTCAGCACGGTAACAGCTTTTTGTGCCCATGGTGTCCTAAGACAGACGTGCATGCATTATACTAGTAGCGAAGGTGACTCCTTTATCTCTCTGAATAGTAAAAGCATAAAAATTGTGCTTAAAAAAGTTCAGTTAACATTAAAGGGTATAATTATATTTAACAAGCTCGATCTAATTCCAATTGCAATTATGTAATTATCTATATCTTTTTTTTTTTAACTTTCCGGATAAAGATGATTTAGGGTGCAAACCAGCGCAAATAGTAGAGCATTAATTTGTTTCCCAATAGGGAAATCCCCGGTTCGAATCCTGGGATAAGATAAATTTGATTTTTTTTTTTTCGATTTCGTCTTCTACCGGGATCGGCATCAGCATAACATGACCTGCTGAGACAGAAGTCATAGTATTCCCGGACTTAATGCTGTGTGGAAGCATTTAAAAGTTTCAGACGTTGATCTTGGGACCCTTCCACGATATGGCCTCGCTGCTGACGTTAAACGATAAGAAACCAACCCAAATCTGTGGTTTAATCACTTATTAATCTGTTGCTTTTTTATCGGAAGCCGATATTTTACCCCAGGGCCATGGCGCCCACCGAAGTAGTGGTAGACTACATGCTAATAATTTTATGCTCGGCTCACTACTAGTAAAAGTTGGAACGAGACTTGCCCTATCAAGCAAACTTGTTTCTATTAGTACTCTACATCTTGACTGAATGTGGTTGTTGGCGATGTCACTCAAAAGTCTCCCAGGAACAGACTGCTTCTACATCTCAAATCCTAATAATTATAAAGCTGTACTTTAATTCGTGTGGACCAGGTCTCATAGACGTCAGACTGACAAATAAATTTCAGGGTTATGAGAACTAGATCTAAATCTCAAAGTACGAGAACTTAAAAACTGAAAGTCGATGTGAACCCACGAAGACACCACCAAACGCAGAGAAAGTATGGGTATTAGACACTGGAGTGAGTGGTTGGTTGGTTAGTTGGGTTGGTTTAACGTCCAATATATTGTGGACGGCCCCAAGACTGACGTCTGACAATTTTATGTGCTGCCACACACGAGACAGGGCGGGATACCATGACTCTTGTCTCAGCGGTCACATTATACTGACACCGACCCAACCAGTAGGGAAAGCAACAGGCAGGATTCGAAATCGGGATCTTATGCGTCGGAAGCCGATGTTCTACCCCTGGACCACTGCGCCCGCCTCTTCTACCGGGATCGGCATCAGCATAACATGACCTGCTGAGACAGAAGTCATAGTATTCCCGGACTTAATGCTGTGTGGAAGCATTTAAAAGTTTCAGACGTTGATCTTGGGACCCTTCCACGATATGGCCTCGCTGCTGACGTTAAACGATAAGAAACCAACCCAAATCTGTGGTTTAATCACTTATTAATCTGTTGCTTTTTTCAAATGGTTGGGTCGGTATCAGTATATTGTGAATGGTTGAATGAAACAGAATGATGTCGGCGGCAAAGTTTATTTGCTGGTGTAAAATTCTTAGACATTACTCTTGAATCTTCTACGATAATTATGGTCTTGGATCTGTCACTAACGCTAAAAAACTTATTTTCATCATCATTTCTCTCTTATCAAACTCACTTATTATTTAGATGATTTTTAGTATAGTAAAAGTCTCAGACATTACTCTTCAGACTCTTCCACGATATGGCCTTGGTTCTTCATCGTTTCTCTCTTATTAAACTCACTTATTATTTAGATGATTGAGAAAAAGAGTTTGTGTGTGTTGTGTTGTTGCTTAGCGTCCAACAGCAGCACTATATAGGCTATATTGTGGACGTAATCTGTTGCTTTTTTCAAATGGTTGGGTCGGTATCAGTATATTGTGAATGGTTGAATGAAACAGAATGATGTCGGCGGCAAAGTTTATTTGCTGGTGTAAAATTCTTAGACATTACTCTTGAATCTTCTACGATAATTATGGTCTTGGATCTGTCACTGAACGCTAAAAAACTTATTTTCATCATCATTTCTCTCTTATCAAACTCACTTATTATTTAGATGATTTTTAGTATAGTAAAAGTCTCAGACATTACTCTTCAGACTCTTCCACGATATGGCCTTGGTTCTTCATCGTTTCTCTCTTATTAAACTCACTTATTATTTAGATGATTTAAGTATAGTAAAATTCTCAGACATTGCTGTTCTTAACTCAACCACGATATGGCCTTTCTTCTGTCGCTAAACGCGAAGAAACTTATTTTCATTCTTATTTTCTCTCTTATCAAACCCACTTATTATTTAGATGATTTAAGTATAGTAAAATTCTCAGACATTGCTGTTCTTGACTCAACCACGATATGGCCTTTCTTCTGTCGCTAAACGCGAAGAAACTTATTTTCATTATTATTTTCTCTCTTATCAAACCCACTTATTATTTAGATGATTTAAGTATAGTAAAATTCTCAGACATTACTCCTCAGACTCTTCCACGATAATGGCCTTTCTTCTGTCACTGAACCCTAAAAAACTTATTTTCATCATTTCTCTCTTATTAAACTCACTTATTATTTAGATGATTAAAGTATAATAAAATTCTCAGACATTACTCCTTAGAATCTTCCACGATATGGTCTTGCTCCTGTCGCCGAACCATTAGAAACTTATTTTCATCATTATTTTCTCTCTTATCAAACTCACTTATTATTTAGATGATTTAAGTATAGTAAAATTCTCAGACATTACTCTTGAGACTCTTCCACGATAATGGTCTTACTTCAGTCGCCGAACCATAAGAAACTTATTTTTATTCTTTATTTCTCTCTTATCAAACTCACTTATCATTTAGATGATTTAAGT
>RQTK01001496.1:17211-21655 GCA_003991915.1 Elysia chlorotica
AAGAAGAAGAAGAAGAAGAAGAAGAAGAAGAAGAATAAGAAGAAGAAGAAGAAGAAGAAGAAGAAGAAGAAGAAGAAGAAGAAGAAGAAGAAGAAGTCGATAAAAGCTGGCAAGTCCACAGAATAGGGCTAACCTCTTTCTGATAAAAGTCACGTGATGCTTGTAAGTCGGCTAATGCAAAAGTATCTACGCTCTAGCCCAATCAGCAGATGTTTTACAACAAAGTACAACTATCACGTGATTTTGTTTACTTGTCTTTTTTTTTTTTTTTTTTGGAGTGGTCATCTCATGGGTCATCCCCATAAAGAAAAAGAAGCCCATAGTACAGTAGTAATAGAAGAATGCCATAGAAAAAAGTTGAAAAATAAGCCTAGGAGAAGTAGGATTTAAAAAAACCCACAAAATTAACAGAAGAATTAGAAGTCGCCGTATAAGACCCTCAAGGGGAACCTAGGAGATGTTAAACCCGCTCTATAGAGAATAAGAACTAGAAGAAGACGACTATTGAATAACAGAAGAAACCCATAAGAGTAATAGAAGAATACCGTAGTAAAACGTAGAAAAATAAGCATAGGAAAAGTAGGATAAGAAAACCCACAAAATTAAGAGAAGAATTATATATATATAAAAGGACGCGCATTGAATAACAAAAGAAACCCATAGTAGAAGAGGGGGCTGGGGCAGCACTACATAGAATATATTGTGGACGGGCCCCATGTTGGACGTCTGACAATTTTATGTGCTGCCACACACAAGACAGGGCATAGTAGGAGAAGTAAGCCACACTTTTTCGCTCACGTTATAAACGTCCGCCATGTTTACGGCGATACGCATATGAATAAATAGAGGCTTTTTCTCCATGCTAGTCAGCGTGTATTTCACTGTGTTGATTCCATCTATATGGGTGCGATTCGTTGCCATCCATGTTATTTCGAACCTGAAATATACATACAAAATAATAATTATTAGCTAGTATAAGGGATTGATTATAATTTTAATAATATAGATCTAGGGCCGAAAGTACAACGCCGCAGTAAGACTTTTTTTATCGCATTATTATTGTTACGTCGAGGCCTAATCTACGGCGCCCCTGTACTTACGCCCCCTACTAAACACATATATAATAATAACTAGTATAAGGGGTTGGCTGCATAATAAAGAAGAAGAAGAAGAAAAAGAAGATTGGTTGGTTGGGTTTTAACGTCCAACATTAGCAACTTATGGCTATCTCGTGGACGGGCCCCAAGACGGACGTCTGACAATTTTATGTGCTGCCACACACGAGACAGGGTGGGGATACCATGACTCCTGTCTCAGCCGGAGAAGAAGAAGAAGAAGAAGAAGAAGAAGAAGAAGAAGAAGAAGAAGATGATGAAGAAGATGGTTGGTTGAGTTGGTTGAGTTGGTTTAACGTCCAACAACAGCACTATATAGGCTATATTGTGGACGGGCCCCAAAACTGACATCTGGCAATTTTATGTGCTGCCACACACGTGACAGGGCGGGGATACCATGACTTCTGTCTCAGCCGGTCACAACACCGACCCAACCAGTAGGGAACGCAACAGCCAGGATTTGAACTCAAGACCTTTTGCGTCGGATGCCGATGTTCTACCCCTAGTCCACCGGCGCTCCTAGAAGAAGACGAAGAAGAAGAAAAAGGAACGCACCTTCCATTGTTGGGCCTCCACCTTTTGTCTCGCCTGTGTATGATCATATCGTACAACCCGACAGATTGAGGTCGCCTGTAGACAGTCATGTTGGTGGAATACATTCTGGATGATGGTACAACAGGGAGGGAGTGACACGTTAATGAATATAAATAGGTAGTGCCTGTGGAATTATAATAGAGGAATAAACACGTGTACCCCGGTATATATTAGTATATAAGTACATAATGTTTAATACATGATTAAATATGTGTAAATAACTACAGAAAAAGACCGGTGACTTGATCAATAAAATAAATGAATTACCAATATCAATATTGATATAAATATATTAACCACGCGTACAAATTGATATATAGTGAGTAAGAGAAAAAAAACCACAGAGAGAGAGAGAGAGAGAGAGAGAGAGAGAGAGGGAGGGAGGGAGAGAGAGANNGAGAGAGAGAGAGAGAGAGAGAGAGAGAGACAGAGACAGAGACAGAGGCAGAGAGATAGTTTATGGGAGTTCACACATACATAAGAGCAAAATAATGTACATGTACAAGAGATATGAATCGAAAAAACGAAACAAAAAAACAACAAAAAAAAAACAACAAGAAAACAAAGACAAAACTAAAGTATCCTTTTTCAAAAAACAACGTAGTATACATGCCCACCTGAGGCGCATATCGTCATCCTCTGATCCCCAGCCGAAGTAAAGGTTGGAGAAACCGTTAACCCTTTGGTACTGGTCCCTCGTTAGGCCCAACACTCCGCCAATGAGCCAGTTGTATATTAAACTGGTATGGTGGAACCAACGTATACAGTATAGTTGAAGGAATTAAGGTGAGGATATGTTATTAAACTGTTGTGGTGGGATCAAAAATAGGGAACCTCATACATTAGAGGGACTCGTAGTAATAGAATGAACAAGCATAGGGTATATCATGTCTTGCCTTCCTCTTGATCGTTTGTTTTCTTTCAACGCCGCCTGTCGCCGTATAGGACCCCCCAGGGGAACCTAGGAGACGTTAAACCCGGAGAGAGGGAGAGAATTCTCTCCCTCCCTCTATAGAGAACATCAACGTATAGTTGAAGGAATTAAGGTGATGATATTATTATGTTGAGAGTAATGTCCCTTGGATCTTTCGTAGCCAAAACATGCAAACAGTGACGATAATTATTTTAGTATTGATTAAATTGGAGTTTGGTGTAGTATATAGGGGTTTTTAAAGTCTTTCACACTTTCATAATTAATAGAAATGTCCTTTTTTAATTTTTTTTTAAATCTATGATGACTAGAAAAAAAAAAACAATCTCGATCATCATCTAGGGTTTAGCTTGCTGCTAGCTTAAGACCAAGACTAGAATCTAGACAATAGATGTCTACTCTAGGCCTGACTTTGGTTAGACGCTTGTCATCTGGATTAGACTTGTACTTTAATAAATTTAAAGCTAATGAATTGTGTATAACTATTTTAAATGCATTTTATGTAATGGTATTGGTATTATGAATAATAATATAACACTAATGGGGAATTAACAAATAAAGTACCGGTACCGTGAATAAATATTATTGTTATAGTCTTTTATTGTCCAAGGTCTAACCTTTTCACATCGTACAGTTTTCGGGGGCGGAAGGGGGTGGGGGGCGGTGGTCCAGTGGTAGAACATCGGCTTCCGACGCAAAAGGTCCCGAGTTCGAATCCTGGCTGTTTCGTTCCCTACTGGTTGGGTCGGTGTCAGTATAATGTGACCGGCTGAGACAGGAGTCATGGTATCCCCGCCCTGTCTCATGTGTGGCAGCACATAAAATTGTCAGACGTCCGTCTTGGGGCCCGTCCACAATATAGCCTATATAGTGCTGCTGTTGGACGTTAAACCAAACCAACCCTCAACCCGCACGGTTTTCGGTCTATTCTTTGTTGAACACTGTTTTGGGGAATTTCCAAATTTTTAAAACGGAAGGTATGCGGATAAATACAAAAAATGTGCTAGTACAAGAGTGTTTTAGTCAGACACAGAGGCTTATTGTCAGTGGTTTTAACAAATTCTGCATTGAATTGAAACAAAAAACAACAATGTCTCGTTGTAAGTCTATCCATTATTTCCTGCATTTGGTAAAACAGGAGGATGGTTTACATTATTTACCACACAGTCTAGATAATAGAATCAAACTTGAAGCAATCTAACCCACTGTTTCTCTCGTAATTTTTATATCAAGCTGGTTTTATAACACATCCACCGAAATAATAAAGCAATGATTATGAACACATTCATTACAAATCTATTAAACTACCGAACCGATTCTTTCAAAGCATTGAACCGGTTTTATCAAACCGCCCACCCGATTATACCCAATAATCCAAACGGTTAAAATATCGAACTCACCGGTACTTGAATTTGTTAACCCCAGCCACGAAATGCAGAGGGCCTTTTGGATCACATCGATATAAGTTATTATTATTCAGTGGCAGCATATCGACATCGTGAAAAATGAAGCAATCGAAATTGTCCACCTTTAGAGCTTCCAAGAAACCAGCATTGTAGACAACGCCTTTATTGAAGGAAGTCGGTAGATCCTGAAGAAAATGATACATGAGTGAGTGAGTTAGTGATTGATATTGTTTCCTAATGCCCGACGTCAGCAGAAAATCTATATAGTGAACGGATCCCCAGACAAATATCTGACGATTTTACGTGCTGTCTTCTGGATATCTCTTGCTGTTGTTGTTGTTGGGTTGGTTTAACGTCCAACAGCAGCACTATATAGGCTATATTGAGGACGGGCCCCA
>RQTK01001496.1:23074-36791 GCA_003991915.1 Elysia chlorotica
AGAGAGAGAGAGAGAGAGAGAGAGAGAGAGAGAGAGGGACAAACAGACAGGCAGATACATAGACAGACATACAGACAGACAGAGGGAGAGGTAAGGGTCACAGAAGGAGAGACACACACAAAAGAAAGATTGTGAGAGAGAGAGAGAGAGAGAGAGAGAGAGAAAGAGAAAGGCAAAGATGGAGACAGGGTTGAGTTGTGGATTTTTTTTTTACCAAGCAGTGTCCATCCTTCATGGTCTGCAATCTTTCTGAAGGCTTTTCCCCTTCACGGACACCTTGCTAACAAAATCTACACCGCCGCGTCTAAAACACTTATAGCTCTATGACGTGCGTAAAGCACCTATATCCCCCACATCTAAAACATCTATGCCTCGACGTATAAAACACCGCTAAAGGCCCTATGTCTCCGGGTCTAAAAAAAAACTATAATCATCCCTCGCTTCAAAAGCACATACACCCCCGCGTCTAACCTGTCTAAAACACCTATATCCCCGCGTCTAAAACACACACACGCACGCACACGCACACACACACACACACATATCTTCTCGTCTAAAACATTGATATCCACGCGTCTAAAACATTTCTACCCCCGAGTCTAAAACAATAATAGGCCTATCTTCGCGTCTAAAACATGTATACCCCCGCGTCTAAAACCCTAATATCCTCGCGTCTAAAACACCAATATCCTCGCGCCTAAAACACCAATATCCCCGCGTCTAAAACACTAATATCCTCGCGTCTAAAACACCAATATCCTCGCGTGTAAAACAATAATAGGCCTATCCCCGCGTCTAAAACCCTAATATCCTCGCGTCTGAAACACCAATATCATGGCGTCTAAAACTCTAATATCCTCGCGTCTAAAACACCAATATCCTCGCGTCTAAAACAATAATAGGCCTATCTTCGAGTCTAATATCCCCGCGTCTAAAACACTAATATCCTCGCGTCTAAAACACCAATATCATCGAGTCTAAAACCTTCATACCCCGCGTCTAAAACCTCAATATCCTCGCGTCTAAAACACTAATACCCCCACGTCTAAAACACTAATACCCCGCGTCTAAAACACTAATATCCACGCGTCTAAAACACCAATTCCTCGCGTCTAAAACACCAATATCATTGCGTCTAAAACAATAATAGGCCTATTTTCGCATCTAATACCCCCGCGTCTAAAACACTAATATCCTCACGTCTAAAACACCAATATCCTCGCGTCTAAAACAATAATAGGCCCATTCCCGCGTCTAAAACCCTAATATCCTCACGTCTAAAACACCAATATCCTCGCGTCTAAAACAATAATAGGCCCATTCCCGCGTCTAAAACCCGAATATCCTCGCGTCTAAAACACTAATATCCTCGCGTCTAAAACCCTAATATCCTCGCGCCTGAAACACCAATATCCCCGCGTCTGAAACCCTAATATCCTCGGGCCTAAAACACCAATATCCTCGCGTCTAAAACAATAATTGGCATATCTTCGCCGCTAATACCCCCGCGTCTAAAACACCAATATCATGGCGTCTAAAACCTTTATAACCCGCGTCTAAAACATTAATATCCCCGCGTCTAAAACAATAATAGGCCTATCTTCGCATCTAATACCCCCGCGTCTTAAACACTAATATCCTCGCGTCTAAAACACTAATATCCTCGCGTCTAAAACACACTGGACGCTGCTCACCTAAACGGAATGATGATGGCCACATTCTCATGAGGCGTGCAATTCTTGGGGGAGTAGTGGCCATCCTTCATGTCCGGCAGGCTTTTGGTCAGTTTTTCCTCCGGCACGAACACCTTGCTGATCTTCATGCGGCCCTCTGTGAATGTGATGGAGAGAGGTTTGGAGGATGAAAGAATTGGGGGATGTTATGGGGATTCCATGTAGAATATTGTGGTAAAACCACAGATTCTTATTAATAGAAATCTGTAGGTAAAACAAAATAGTAAAGCAACTAGGGTGAATCGGGAAAAACGCTTAATGTTAATGTATACTATTATAAACAATTATTATAAAGTATTGTATTATACACTAACGCTGAACGTTTAAAATAAGGTAGGTATCATTTGGCTCTTATATCTAAAATACTAATATCCTCACGTCTAAAACACCAATATCCTCGCGTCTAAAACAATAATAGGCCCATTCCCGCGTCTAAAACCCTAATATCCTCACGTCTAAATATTTAATACACAGTGAGATGGGGGCGGTGTTAAAAAAAGAAAAATGGTGAAAGGGCGTGAGTATTTTGATTGTTTTTGTTTTTTGTTTTTTTTTTGTTTTAAAGATAAAAAGGAAGAGAGGTGAATTTTTTTTTTAAAAAGGGAAAGCTAGTTAAGTTGGTTTTAACGTCTGACACCACCACTCTATAGGCTATATTGTGGACGGGCCCCAAGATTGACGTCTGAGAATTTTATGTGCCGCCACACACGAGACAGGGCATTAATATCATGACTCCTGTCTAAGCCGGTCACATAAAATTAGGGAAAAAGGAGGGAGATGTATAAAATCGGTACAAGGATAGATAGAGGGCGTGGTTGACAAAAAAGACAAAAGTGGACATAACAAAGTCGAAGAAAGAAAAAAAGGGGGGGGGGGGGGGGGGGGGGGATAACTGGGCAGACAAATGAAAGAAAGGGGGTCGCTTCTTGGCGGAGAGAAGGTCGGATAACAGAGGAGACAACGGGATAAAAGACGTGGCACACACACACACACACATTAGGAATTAAAATTATTAGGAAACAGCTTTTAATTAAGCAAAAACAAAACAAAACAACAACACAAAACCAGTTAAAATAGCAACCAGGTCATGTTTACAAACCTCACTTAAGCAAAACCAAAACAAAACAACAACACAAAACCAGTTAAAAGAGCAACCAGGTCATGTTTACAAACCTCACTTAAGCAAAAACAAAACAAAACAACAACACAAAACCAGTTAAAATAGCAACCAGGTCATGTTTACAAACCTCACTTAAGCAAAAACAAAACAAAACAACAACACAGAACCAGTGAAAAGAGCAACCAGGTCATGTTTACAAACCTCACTTAAGCAAAAACAAATCAAAACAACAACACATAACCAGTGAAAAGAGCAACTAGGTCATGTTTACAAACCTCACCAAAGAAGTTGAGCGGTAGCGTCGAACAGTTGGTGGAGAACATGAAGTTGTTCAAATCTTGTTCCCTCACGCTCAGATCGTAGAGCTCCTCCATCCGAAACGACCTCTGTTTGAACAGAACCGGTTTGGCACCCGTCGATGCCCCTGATTTCCCGGCGCTTCTACTCAAACGAATATTCTGTCCGGTTCCGGAACCGTTTTCACTGAAACTCGAAACGTTGGACGAGTAGAGTGACAGCGCAAGGTTTAGGAAGCTTCTGAGGATCAATGAAAGCAGAATAAGGTTGATAAGATAAAATCCCACCGCTGACCTTTGCTATTTGGTGTTATAGCTCCCATACTATCTGGTGTTATAGACAACATGCTATCTGGTGTTCTGGACCTCAAGCTATCTGGTGTTATAGACACCATGTTATCTAATGTTAAAGATCCCATGCTATCTGGTGTTACAGACCTCATGCTATCTGGTGTTATAGATCCCATGCTATCTGGTGTTACAGACCCCATGCTAGCTGGTGTTACAGACCCCATGCTATTTGGTGTTATAGATCCCATGCTATCTGATGTTATAGACAACATGCTATCTGGTGTTATAGACCCCATGCTATCTGGTGTTATATAGGCCCCATGCTATCTGGTGTTATAGACCCCATGTTATCTAGTGTTATAAACCCCATGCTATCTGGTGTTATAGAACCCGTGATATCTGGTGTTATAGATCCCATGCTATCTGGTGTTATAGATCCCATGCTATCTGGTGTTATATCCCGCATGCTATATGGTGTTATATAGGCCCCATGCTATTAAGTTTTACAGACCCCATGCTATCTGGTGTTATAGACCCCATGCTATCTGGTGTTATAGACCCCATGTTGTCTGGTGTTATAGACCCCATGCTGTCTGGTGTTATAGACAGCATGCTATTTGGTGTTATAGACCCCATGCTATCTGGTGTTATAGACACCATGCTATCTAGTGTTATAGATCCCATGCTATCTGGTGTTATAGACCCCATGCTGTCTGGTGTTATAGACAACATGCTATTTGGTGTTATAGACCCCATGCTATCTGGTGTTATAGACACCATGCTATCTGGTGTTATAGATCCCATGCTATCTGGTGTTATAGACCACATGCTATCTGGTGTTATAGATCCCATGCTATTTGGTGGTATAGATCCCCTGCTATCTGGTATTATAGGCCCTCTGCTATTTGTTGTTATAGACCCCCTGCTATCTGGTGTTATAAACCCCATGCTATCTGGTGTTATAGATCCCATGCTGTCTGGTGTTATAGAACCCTGCTATCTGGTGTTATGGATAACATGCTATTTGGTGCTATAGACCCCATGTTATCTGGTGTTATAGATCCCATGCTATCTGGTGTTATAGATTATATGCTATCTGGTGTTATAGACCCCATGCTATCTGGTGTTATAGACCCCGTGTTATATGGTGTTATAGATCCCATGCTATCTGGTGTTATAGCCCGCATGCTATCTGGTGTTATATAGGCCCCATGCTATCTGGTGTTATAGATCCCATGTTATCTGGTGTCATAGATCCCATGCTATCTGGTGTTATAGACCCCATGCTATCTGGTGTTACAATAGAACCCATGCTATCTGGTGTTACAATAGAACCCATGCTATCTGGTATTATAGATCCCATGCTATCTGGTGTAATAGATCCCATGCTATCTGGTGTTATAGACCACATGCTATCTGGTGTTATGGGACCCCATGCTATCTGGTGTTTAATTGGCGACTTTCAGCTCCAAACTTTAGATTATTACACCTAGATCTATACTAGGTAAAGTAGAATCTAGAAATCGAGATCGAGATCTGTTCTAAATCTACATTTGTAGTTTCTAGGTCCTGGATCTAAACCTTGGATCTCATTATTTATGGACATTTTTTAACGTATAGTAGACCCTATAGTTCATGCAAGACAGCGCATCAAGGAGAGCTCTCAGGCAGTCACATGACCATTCCGTGTGTTTTGATTGGCTATATATCAGTATAAGGGAAATGCACCTAGAGCGAGTAGGCCTACTTTCCAGACATGTTATGCGTATGACTCTGAAGAAAGGATAAGATAAGTTAAACTGTATTGATCCGCAAGGCAAATTTGTTCTCGATTAAAAGTACATTGGGCAAGCAGTACAACATTATCTGTTATCAGGATAGCACTCTTACTTACTCTCTCTCTCTCTCTATTTCTCTCTCTCTCTTTATATATACATATATGTATGTATATCTTAGTAACACTTCTTCGCTCTCTCTCTCTCTCTCTCTCTCTCTCTCTGTCTCTCTCTTTCTCTTACACTTTTTCGCTCTCCCTTTCTCTCTCTCTTTCCCTCTCTCTCTCTCCCTCTTTCTCTCTCTCTCTCTCTTTGTATATATATTCTTACATTTCTCTTGCTCTCTCGTTATCTTTTTTATTACGTTTTAAACAGTGACGATGACTTCAAAATTTAAGGGGCAATGAAGCGATAGCAATCAGAAAATCAGAAAATAATTATGACATCACCACCTCTTAGTCTCTCTCTCTCTCTCTCTCTCTCTCTCTCTCTCGCTCTCTCTCTCTCTCTCTCTCTCTCTCTTTCAGAAGACGGAAAACATAATTAATAAAATACAGAATACAGAAATCTTGATTCATCCCTCAATGGTATAATAAAGTACACTCTCTTCATACAACAGACGAAATTAAAATATTTACCATAAGCTGTGTTTTTTGGGTTTTTTTAAAAACAAAACAACCGAGCTTTCTCTCTGCCCCAAAATCCCTTCCCCCCTTCGTACAATTTTCTTAGTTTTTATTATTTGAAAAGTAAAGTTTCTTAAAGGCATATGTTTATACTTGGTGCACCGTGCACACTACAGCTCTATTTCTCAATAATCTAACAAAGGCTGGAACACCTTTACTACCTTTCCGTTCTTGATGCAGCATGCAATAATTCTTTTATTGCTTCGAGCCTTTAATGCAAATCATATCGTGACTCTGCCAGTATTATGGCTGTAGTTTCGTTTTAAGTTTCATTTCACATAAGACATACATTAAAATTTTATGTAGAACGATCTATGGTCCAACATTATAATCCTATAGTTATATAAAAAAAATAAAAAAAAGAAAAGAAAAGAAAAACTCACTGTGTATCGTTCCTAACTATGATGCTAATATAAAATATAGTGATCACTATTACTCGTTTAACTTCAGTGAAATCGATGAATTTGTCTGTTATTTTGGGTAGCCTCGATATTACCATGTATATATAATACTATGTCTTTTGCATTAAGAACTAGAGGGATGTAATTGTAGATCAGTTGGTTTAACGTCCAACAATATAATATTGTCTTTTGCAATGAAAACTAGAGAGATGTAGTTGTAGTTGAGTTGGTTTAACGTCCAACATCAGCACTATATATACTCTATATTGTGGACGGGCCCCAAGACTGTGTCTGACAACTTTATGTGCTGCCACACACGAAACAGGGCGGGGATACCATGACTCCTGTCTCAGCCGATCACATTAAACTGACACCGACCCAACCAGTAGGGAGCGAAATCGCCAGGGCTCGAACCACGGACCTTTTGCGTCGGAAGCCGATGTTCTACCCCAAGGCCACCGCCCCCCCCCCCTGAAAACCGAGGGGCAGAACAAAATCGACCCCTGATATTCCATGTATATATATATATATGTATATGTCTACCTTAACGGGCCCTAACTTAATAAAATATGGCATAGAAACCGATGGATCTGGTAGGCTGTATAATATACTGACTTACACATCCTGGTGTGCCAGTGCTAAACCCAGAGACATTAAATAACAACGTTTACATATTAGAAATCTATGTCTTGGTCACTCAATCGTAAAGTGTGCGGGTCGAAACCCAAGAACGGCAAATTTGCTTTTCGGATCTCGCCCCTTACCGGTTGGATCGGTGTCAGTATAACGTGATCAGCTAAGACAGGCCTGAAGTCATAGTACCCCCGCACTGTCTCGTGTCTGGCAAATATTTGTATTGCGGTATGTTAGTCTTGGAACCCGGTACCGCATGGGATCCTCTTTTAGAACTTAGGAGACGTAAAACTATGACACCGAAAAGAAAACATCTAACGACAAAACTTGGGGCCTTAAGTACAACGGCGCAGTAGCCCACGACGAGTCTTAAGCCTTCTTTATCGCATATATTTTTACAACGAGGTGTAAGCTACTGCGACGTTGTACCTACGGTCTTACGGGCGCGCGGTGGCCCTGGGGCAGAACATCGGCTTCCGATGCAAAAGGTCCGTAGTTCGAACCTTGGCTATTTAGCTCCCTACTGGTTGGGTCGGTGTCAGTTTAATGTGATCGGCTGAGACGGGAGTCATGATAGCCCCGCCCTGTCTCGTGTGTGGTAGCACATAAAATTGTCAAACGTCAGTCCACAATATAGTCGTGTCACCGTATAGGATCCCCCAGGGGAACCTAGAAGACGTTAAACCCGGAGATAATGAGAGAATTCTCTCCATCCCTCTATAGAGAATCCACAATATAGCCTATATAGTGCTGATGTTGGACGTTAAACCAACCTAACTACAACTACCTACGGTTCTAGTAATAAGACCCGATATTAGACAGTGACTCACTTTTGTCTTGAGTCAAACATGGCTACTTTCAGGTTAAACAGAGTGCATATCACGGTATACGCCAGCAAAACAGCGCTGAAGAGGCTGAACGCAGTCAGGCATGGTTGCCTCCTCTTAAGGAACATCACAACTGTGAAACAAATAATATATTGAGCAGGATCTTGAATATATTAAGCAGTATCTTGGACGTTAAATTTTTAAGCTGTATCGTTAACATATAAAGCAGTATCTTGAACATATTAAGAAGTATCTCGAACATATTAAGCAGTATCTTGAACATATTACGCAGCATCTTGAACATATTAAGCAGTATTTGAACATATTAAGCAGTATCTTCAACATATTAAGCAGTATCTTGAACATAATGAGCAGTATCTTGAACATATTAAGCAGTACCTTGAACATATTAAGCAGTATCTTGAACATATTAAGCAGTATCTTGAACATATTAAGCAATATCTTGAACATATTAAGCAATATCTAGAACATATTAAGCAGTATCTTGAACATATGAAGCAGTATTTGAACATATTGAGCAGTATCTTGAACATATTGAGCAGTATCTTGAACATATTGAGCAGTATCTTGAACATATTGAGCAGTATCGTGAACATATTGAGTATCTTGAACATATTGAGCAGTATCGTGAACATATTGAGTATCTTGAACATATTAAACAGTATCTTGGATATATTAAGCAGTATCTTGAACATATGAAGCAGTATTTGAACATATTAAACAACATTTTGAACGTATTAAGTATCTTTAGCATAATGAGCAGTATCTTGAACATATAATGCAGTACCTTGAACATATTATGCAGTACCTTGAACATATTAGGCAGTACCTTGAACATGTTAAGATGTATCTCAAACATATTAAACAATATCTTGAACATTTAAAGCGGTAACTTGAACATATTGAGCAGTATCTTGAACAAAAAATTCTTACGCAGTATCTTGAACATATTGAGCAGTATCTTGAACAAAAAATTCTTACGCAGTATCTTGAACATATTGAGCAGTGTCTATATGAGGTAACATATCTGAAGCTGATCTACAAAACCGTTTCAAGAATGTCTTCTTTGACAAAATCAAAAACTTACGCCGGGACTTAGGACACTGTGACTGCTTTCAGGAGAGACCAGCATTTGAAGGAACTAAGTTATTTAATTTTACAAAAGTTGAGGGAAAATGTGATAAAGAAATTATGCTTGACAGCCCAAACAAATCATGCAGTTTACTGTTTAGACCCAATGCCAATTGATTAAATTTGTTTTAGAAAATTAAGATGAGCTGCTGCCTTTGTTGGCATCAATTGTTAACGAGTCTTTAATGTTTGGCAATATACCGAATGATTTTAAACAAACACCTTCTTGTGACACCTATCATTAAAAAAACGAAACCTTGATCCTAATGTGTTGAAAAAGATAATTATCGACCGGTGTCAAATCTGCAATTTCTTTCAATCACTGAGAAGGTGGTATTGAAACAGTTTCTCTGTCACTTCAGACTAAAAAACCTCCTTGAACCATTCCAAGCGGAATATCGGAGTAGTCACTCAACTGAGACGGCATTATTTCGTGTCATTTCAGACTTGTTGATAAATGCAGAGGAGGGCTGCATTTCTATCTTAGCTTTATTTGATCAGTGTGTTCAAACAGAAATTGTGAAAACTATGAAAAGCGTAAACTGACATACAATGGACACGTGAGAAGGCATGACACCCTTCAAAGAAAGATCCTGGAAGGAAAAATAGAAGGGAAACGAGGACGAGGAAGAAGAAGAAAAAAACCTTGGGGGTAATTTTTGACTGCCAACTGTTAATGGAAAATCACACCAACAATGTTTGTAAGAACGCTTTTTATGAACTAAGAAAAATTTCTGCAATAAGGACAAATCTTTCAATTCAAGCTACTAATCAGTTTGTGGTATCGTTTGTACTATCACTACTAGACTATTGTAATGCTCTGTATGCTGGTTTACCAAGTGTAAAGATTAACAAATTACAACGAGTTCAGAATAATGCCGCAAGGCTTGTTTTAAGGGAACGCAAATATGAGCATGTTACACAGATTTTAGAACAACTTCATTGGCTCCCAATTCACAAAAGAATTCAATACAAGGTTACAACTCTTACTTATTAAGTTCAACATGAATCAATGCCTTAATTTATTCAAGATTTGTTTACACCATACTCTCCATCTCTGTATCTTCTTTTTTTTTTTTCTTAAAATCTTTTAAAAATCCCACATGCAATCTCTTGTAAATCTCTTGTGGAAATATTTTTCAAACACCAAGCCCCAACTAAATGAAACCCATTACCATCAGAAATTCGAAACGTTGGTTGTTATGAGGCATTTAAAAGAAAGCTAAAAATCTATTTGTGTTCTTGCTAGATTCTATTTGGTACCAAAAGTTCATCATACATCACACAATGTTCCTATCACTTTCTGTATAAAATTATGTATGTATGATGTTATATTATGTATGTGCTGCCAATACTGATACACCGTGTACGTTATCATAATTAAAAATTAATTGTTAGCTATTACTGACACGTAATCTAGCCTCATAACAAGTTGTGGGTTCTTCTGCGATGTAGATCTACAGACCGTCAAATGGATACAAAGATAACAGAAGGAAAATTTCTTTAGATCTAATTAATTTTGTGTCGGAATATTTACGCAAAGTTTACCTGTTTTTAAATGTCTCGACATGGATACAAAGATAAGAGAAGAAACATTTCTTTAGATCTAATTAATTTGTAATTTTGTGTCGAAATATTTTCGCAAAGTTTACCTGTTTTTAAATGTCTCGACATGGATACAAAGATAAGAGAAGAAAAATGTATTTAGATCTAATTAAATTGTGTCGAAATATGTACGCAAGGTTTACCTGTTTTTAAATGTCTGTTTTACTCCAGTTAACAAAGAATGGACATGCTGATGTTTGATGAATTGTGTTCACACGAGAAAAGGCGATATGATATTTTAAACTAGTGTTGGTTGGTTTTCAGTGGCGTTGAAAAAAACCGATGTTTGACAGTTTAATATATTCTTTACACTGATTCAGAAGCTGTGACATGGCTTACTGTCGCGGCGAGTCCCACTCTCTCTCTCTCTCCCTCTCTCTCTCTCTCTCTCTCTCTCTCTCTCTCTCTCTCTCTCTCTCTCTCTCTCTCTCTCTCTCTCTCTCTCTCTCTCTCTCTCTCTCTCTCTCTCTCTCTCTCTCGTCTGTGACACACCCTTATTTACTTTGTGGGAAAGACAACAGCGTTACTGGGTGCAAAAAAAGAATTAAACTGAACACACACGAGTATAGCAAGTCGGACGCCTAAACTTTTCTCTTTAGAGCGAGGGTTTAACGTCTCCTAGGTTCCCCTGGAGGATCCTATACGACGAAGACGCATACACACACATGGTCTTTGTACCAAGTAGGTCTACCCCTAAGGGTGTCTTGTACAGTTTCTCTTCTCTCAGTGAATCGCAATGAAATCGTTGTTGAGTTGTTGTTGTTGTTGTTGTTGTTGTTGTTGTTGTTGTTGTTGTTGTTGTTGTTGTTATTGTTGTTGTTGTTGTTGTTAAGTATCATTCTGTTTGACTAAGTTGTTGGTTTAACGTCCAACTGCAGCACTATATAAGCTATATTGTGGACGGGCCCCAAGACTGATGTCTGACAATATTATGTTCTGCCACACACGAGAGAGTGTGGGGATGCCATGACTCCTCTCTCAGCCGGTCACATTAAACTGACACCGACCAGAAGGAAGCGAAATCGCCAGGGTTCGAACCCAGACCTTTTGCGTCGAAAGCCGATGTTCTAACCCAGGGCCACAGCACCCCTCTCGCAATTGCATAATTATTGTTGATGTATAAAGTATAACAGTCAAAATGCAACACTAATTCTTAAACATATTTTATCCTGAAAAAAAAACCCAACAACAACAAACAAAACAAAATCATTTAACTTAATAGCTCATACGTCATTATTAAGTCACACCAAAATAGACCTAACTGTTACTTACTCTGCCTTGGATCAAGGATAAAAAAGAAAACAAATTCCACGGTCAAAATCATATTTTATCCTTAGACCGCTTCTACTCTCGGAATTATTTAACCAACCTTAAAGGCACACAAAAGATAACTGCAAAAGTCCTCATATTTTTCAGATTCAAAACCAGATGAAGAACAAGAGAGTAGACTATAGACTCTCTCCGTTAATGTATCGTTAGGAAATTTCAACAGTTTTTGCACTACTAATACGTTATTGCCTCCACTCAAGAACGAACTGGGTCTAAGATTCAGATGAAGAGATGAAGATTAATCAATCAGAAGATGCCAGAGGGTTGCATAACCCGCGAAAGCGGTATCCCTGCCTCATTAACATTTCATAGCCGCATAGAGAGAAGATCAAGCTGTGAAACTCTTTTAACTGGAGAGGGAGGAAATAGCCTCGGGGATAAGATAAGATCACAGATTGCTATTAATAGAAATCTGTGGATAAGATAGATAAGATAAGATAAACTTTTATTCATCCAAGAGGAAAAAATGTGTGTTGGATATACATGTACCAGCAACAACAGGAAAATTGACATTAACATGAAAACATTAATGGAGCAATTATAACTCTTAAACACAGATGCCTACCTAATAATTATGAATCAAAGTTTGATTTGAGGTTGTTCTTGACGTTTTACGTCAGCACTTTATAGGCTATATTGTTGATGGGTCCATGACTAACGTCTAATGTTTTTTACGCACTGTCACACAGAAACAGTTCGAGGATGCCAAGACTCTTGTCTCAGTCGCTCACATAAGTATACTGGCACCGACCCAACCACCAGGGAACGAAATCGGACGTAGGAGTGGCTCAGTCGGTAGATCACTCGATTTCTAGTCAAAAGACTTGTTACTTAATAGTTGGGCCAGTGTCAATAGACTAAAATAGAGAAGTGGTATCAGAAATGGTATCTTCACTCTAGCTTGTGTGGTCCAGATGTTAGTTTTGGGGCCCCGTTACGAGATTGGCTAATTAATGACGATGAACTAGTGTCAAGCAATCAGCCTGTGGCAGAGTGACTACATCCTTGGATCCCATATACGTACTGATTTTAACTAAAGAATTTTTAATCATGGGGGTCGCGGTGGCCCTGGGGTAGAACATCGGCTTCCGACGCAAAAGGTCCGGGTTCGAGCCATGGCGATTTCGCTCCCTACTGGTTGGGTCGGTGTCAGTTTAATGTGACCGGCTGAGACATGAGTCATTGCATCCCCGCCCTGTCTCGTGTGTGGCAGCACATAAAATTGTCAGACGTCAGTCTTGGGGCCCGTCCACAATATAGCCTATATAGTGCTGATGGTGGACGTTAAACCAACTCAATTCAACGCAATACATGCCAGCAGAATCGTCATTGACAAGTGGGAAAAGGTATAATAAACACGTGAAAAAAGTATAAGACAATAGTTTTTCTCGAGAAAAAATTAACAAACCATAAGCCTGTAGTAAAAAAAAGCAACAGGCGGCCTACTTAAGTTCAATAATTGAACAGTTCAAGCTGAGTAGAAATCGATATATCTCTTTCTCTTTGTACATATATAAACTTGAGAGTGTCCTTAAAACATTAACTAAATTCAATAATTCTTACTTTGGAGGAGGATTAAATCTTTAAAAATGTATCGACCCGTCTAAATCTTAACACATGTTACCTTGGAAATCAATATACAAGGTAAATAATATCGTTAGGTTTTTATACAGATTATAATGGCTAACTGTATTATATGCTCAAACCGGATTTTAGAACCATAAAGATAACAATATGTAATGTAATAAAATTTGTTATTATGATTATTATTTTTTTTTTACTATTATACTATTATTACTATTATTATTATTATTATTATCATCATCATCATCATCATCATCATCATCATCATCATCATCATCATCATCA
>RQTK01001496.1:39313-79745 GCA_003991915.1 Elysia chlorotica
ATTTTAGAAATAACATTGGCCATTTCACAACTGTGGTGACAATCTTAGGGAGTGTTTACACGAAGCCTTTCTCAGCTTTTGACACCATTTTTACAAAATACTGTGAAGTCAGGGGAAATAATTCACTTTGTTTCAAATGCTTGTATAAACATATCTGATTATCATTTTCCCAGCATAATAAACTTTTTCTTATGATGACAGACCATTATAATGTTAATGTTAGCTGCACATCGCTTTGTAGAAAGACACCTTACTTATTTTGCACCCTGAAAGAATTTCATGAATAAATGTGTCTACAGGGTGGAGTATTGAATTCATGCTTGTGTTAAATATTACTTTAGCTAAGAATCAGGCAACGGTGGCTCCCGAATGCTTATGTTGGCTACCCGTAGTGTGTGTGTGTGTGTCTGTCTGTCTGTGTGTGTGTGTGTGTGGGTGCCACCATGTTACGTTTTGTTATAATTATAATTAATTAATTAATTCAACAGCTGTTTGATAATTCAGTCGCATGCATTTTCTACTTCCGCTAAGCCAAAGTGTCTATACATCCTTATAGTTGTTTTTTCAGCAATTTAAAAATGTATATATAACAGGGGATGGGGTGAGAGGGGGGGGGGGAGGTATGAAACATACCAACACAGTAACATATTAATATAAAAAAGGGACCAGAACAGACAGTGAAAACTCGTTTGTACCAGCATCCATCAGATTGCTGCGAAATTGCTATACTTAGAAAGGGGCGAACTGGATCAAGTGGTGGACCGTTGGTCTCCAGGTCGCAGAGTCCGCGGTTCGTATCCCATGGTCGGCAGATTTGTTTGTCCAATTTCGTCACCTGTACCCCCACCTGTTTCGTGTGTGGCGGCGCATAAAATTGTCAGACATCAGTTTTGGGGCCCGTCCACAATATAGCCTATGTAGTGCTGACGCTGGGCGTTGGACCAACTCAACTCAACGCCATACTTAGAGGACTTGTGTTTGTAGAGGTATGTGTATTCTTGTATATGCGTAAAGAGGTATTATGTATGTCTGGCAGTGCATAACAATTTTACATGTGAATGTAAAATACTTATTTTATCTTATTAATGTTATAATCACTATTATTTTTTTTAGTCTGACACGTGTACAACTGATAGTGTGATATTGAATCAAAGGTATTATTGTACGACCAAGAAAAATTTCCCTATGGGATATAAAGGCGTATCTCATCTTATCTTCATTGTTTACTCCTCCGTTTACTAGTTGTATGTTCATTAATTTCTCCACTCTCAAAATCTCCGCAAAAACATAAGTACACCTATCTTATTCTTTCTACATCTGTAATTTATTTTTATTTAATATCTATACGTGAGCTTTCGATTCCTGATTGTGTACGCATCTTTTTTATTTATTTATTTTTTTAACGCTCTATCTAGTTTCTTTCCTTGCTTCACTCTGTGTCATTCTCTCTCAGATCGAGAGAAAGAGGGTAGATGAAAAAAAAAAATAGATTGAGCACAAGAAAGAGAAAGAAAGAGAGGGGGAGAGAGAGAGATAGAAAGAGAGAGAGAGAGAGAGAGAGAGAGAGAGAGAGAGAGAGAGAGAGAGAGAGAGAGGGAGAGAGATAGGGGGCAGAGAAAGAGGGGGGATAAAGAAAGAGAAGAAAGAAGGGAAAATTGATAAAGAAAGAGAGAGAGAGAGGGGGAAAGAGATAGAGAAAGAGAGAGAGAGAGAGAAAGAGAGAGAGAGAACGACAAAGAGGAGAGTGCGACTGTAAACTGGAGAGAAAGAGAGACTGTGAGATGAAAAGGAGTTTAGAGAGAGAAATAGAGAGGAAATTAGAGATAGACGGAGAGAGGGAGAGAGAGAGCGAGCGAGAGAAAGAGAGAGAGAAAGAGAGAGAGAGAGAGAGAGAGAGAGAGAGAGAGAGAGAGAGGAGACGGAGAGAGAGAGAGAGAGAGAATTTCGCTCCTCCTAAAAAAGACTCTATTGTCCTGGGGGAACCTGAGCGAGTGAGAGAAAACTGGATATTAAGGTTCATAAAATGGGAAGATGAAAAACAGGATGACTCTCTCTCTCTCTCTCTCTATGTATTTTATAACGCGTCGCATACACTTTTAGGATACGGGGTGTCTTATCGGAAATTCACCTTCAGGTAAAAATAGATACATACTTACTAAGGGTAGATAACTGTAAACGAAAATCGGCAGAAAATTTCATCAGAATGGTGAAGAGAAGCTCCACATCTTGCCTCTACAACATTATACATTCAATCAAATAAGGTATAAAGATATACACAGATCGCGATCAGCCAACAAAGTAGAAACTATATTCTAAATCTAATATTTAGCGTTGGGGTATTTTTGTCCTTAAATTGTTATTATTTTTGGTATAGGCCTAGATCTACATCGTGGAATCCATGTTGTTGTAGATTTCGGCTCTATATCTCCAGACCTGGAAAATCTGAGTAGACACCTATAGCAGAGCCGACGTGTAGCTTACTTGTAGCGGGTAGAGCTCCAGTGACGTCATCCGCTTGGGATTCCCCTGACCTAGTTTCTCCCTACCCGTCAGCTCTACACGCTACCGGTAAATTTGGCCTGCGTGTATCTAGCAGCCGGTTGTTTCCTAAATGTTTGGTTGGTGTTAGTATAATTATGACCGATCGAGCCTCGGACTTGTCTACCTACACGGAAAGTCTAACAAAAATTAGATCACTGTTGTAGAATACCTTTTTTTTTTAAATTCGGATGTTAACTGCGGTAAATTCGGGTGCACTTTGGATGCCTCAATTAAGAGCTACTCTCGCTCGATCGAAAAGTGGTTTCAATACATGCTTCTCAGCTGTCGGGTTTTCGTCTGGGTATGGATCTCTAGTATAGATCTAATGGTTTTATTAACCTTTTTTGTTTGTTTTTGACTGTTGCCGAAACCGTGTAACCGCATTTATATGCAACAGGATCCTAGATCTAGATTTAATTATATATACATCCACACTGTTTAAACTTAACATAAAAACAATAACAAAAGCTACCGGTCGACCTGTGGGTTACGCTGCTATAAGGCTTTTCAGCCAAGCGATGACTGGTAGCGCGAGCCTCGTTTTCCTACACGCTACCGGTACACGTCAGAGCTACAAGTACGGTTGCTATAACTCTCTAGTGTCTTTACTTAGATGTACTTTAAAATTTCTGCTTCTTTATTGTACATACAGGATTTTGACCAAATTTTGCTGCACACACTAGATCTACATGTAGTACATGCAGTGTTTTGCCCAAAATTTGCTATTATATATAGCCTGGATCTAGAAAGAGTAGATCTAGATCGAAGTACTTTTAATTTAAAAGTATTTTTGTTCAAATCAAATTCTTGGGGTGAATGTCGAATAAAGCCTATCTCTCTCCTAATATAAGGTTTGCTAGGCCCAAAGAAATATTATATATTATTCCCATTATTTAGACAGAAACACTATGACATACCATTGCAAAAATTCGAATTGCTTGGGATTGATCTAAACTTGGGTTGGAATTCATAAACCTGAACATCAAAATTGTTTTAAAAATTAGAAGACAGTTATTTCCCTAATTGAAAATCTGTGTTTAGTTTCCTATTGTTAACTGTCTATAGCAACCTTCTCCTAACCCATAAAGGTATACATGGCTTAAACAGCAATTTATAAGCATGAATGCAACTTGACAGACTAATTTTTGTAATGCCTTTTTGTGGTGTGAGCTCTGAATAAAAAAATTAGAAATCAGGAAAACTTTGAATTATGAGTTTGATTTCAATAGAGCCAAATAGAAAAAAAATAACCTACTCTTTTGCCACATTCGGTTTATAAGAACTTCGAAGTATGAGACGTCGTCTCGCGAGGTTTCCACTGTAGTGCGTCATAACGCAAAATTTGGACAGAAAGACTATTTTATAAGTGTGTATCGACTCAGCCAGATGATATACATCCTAGATCTACACTGTCTTCCTCTTTTTCTTAGACTTCTTCTTTCTCTTCTAAAGACTTCTTCTTCTTCTTAGAAGATATTTCTGTTCAAATTTTAAAACTGATTGATTATTATCATCAGTTTTTTACTATTTGGACTAGAATATTCATGATTTGTTTTCACCCTAGAATAAGGGAAGAGCGTTTGAAGGGTAATAGTTTGGAAAATTGCATTATTTTATCAATAACTTTGATAGTGTATTTTTTTTCCTTTCAGAATATTTTGCCTTAATCTACAAAAAAACTTCTGCTTTTCAGTTTCGTCCTAAAAAATAGAGTTGTCTAACCATGTCTGCCTCACCGTCTGGAAAGCCTTCTGGGGGTAAAAAGGGCAAAAACGCTAAGAGTCCAAGAGTATCTGCAGGAGATGGGGCACCAAGTTTATCAAAGACAAGCGAAAATGATCCCACAAATGATCCAAAAGCCAAGAAAGAAGTCACCTCTGCTGGCCAGTCAACACCAAAACCAAATCCGCAGTCACAAGGAGAAAAGCAATTAGAAACTGCTACTGGTGGAGCAGATGGAGGATCAAGTGTCGGTAATGGATGCAGAATTGTTTTGTATTTTTGTAATATAATTTGTGTCGTCCAAATTGATTAATTTCAATTCTAGAATAAATTTGAATTCTAAATTTTCTGCGTTTTGCAGATGTTTTAATTTTAAAGGCAATTGAAGGAAGATCTCTTTGATGCCAATATAGGTCCCAAGAAAATCATATATTTTTTTTGTTATAGACAAGTGTAGGGACATATACGTGTCATTAGATAAGAGAAATAAAATGTTACACAAAATGCGTTGTTTCATTTTTTTAAATGTCAATAAATTAGGATCAGAAATCTAGAAAACATTCTCTTTTATTTTTGTCCCCAGACCAAGCAAAGCAGACAAAAGCGAAAAAGCCAAAGCCAGAGCCTGTGAAAAAACCTGAAAGTGGGGATGGAGAGCAGAAATCAAAAGCACAGCTGAAAGCAGAGAGGAGAGCTGTGCAGGTGATTAAGTGATTAAGAGTCAGCCATTGATTGCACTGCTGGCAGCATGATTAGAGAACTATCATTTTCAATTTTTTCAATTCTTTTATGAGCATTTAGTGTTTTGCTGCTGTATATTAGAGCTCTTTCTGGGTTTTGCTTTAGTGTTCCTAGATCTATTTTCCTGGGGGTATGGGCATTTAGTTTTGAGATTGATGTGTGCACAGTGGCAATACAATTATTATCGAAGAGTTGCACTAGTTTGCACAATATAATGGATAGTGGCTCATGTATTTATATTAGCTTCTATTACTCCTCATTACTGGTACAGTTGTAAAAGCATTTACTGGTGGTACTTTAAAATCATAAGTAGCTGCTTAAAATTTCTTAAATTTTTATACACAGTTCAAGTAGGATATCTGAAAGAAATTACAAATATTTTTAGGTTTGACCATTAGACAAAATAAAATATTTTTAGTCAAGATTTTTGTAGATGATGAACCACATGGTGGGAAAGAGAGTAGAGTTTGTTTGGTCAAGGCAGAAATTAACAGTATTCTCTTTTCTTTCTCTCTAATATTTCTGTGTCTCACAGGAGGCTCAAAGAGCTGCCAAAGAAGCCAAGAAGAACGAAGGAGTCGGAGGGGCGGCAAGTGGACCTGCAGCTCCGACAGGTGGGCACCTGTTGTCAATGTCAGGAAGATATGTGTTAAAATGATCCAATGATCATTAATTTTTGTCCTGCTTGCTTAATTCAAACTGGTTGGGTCGGTGTCAGTGTAATGTGATCGGCTGAAACAGGAGTCATGGTATCCCCTTCCTGTCTCGTGTGTGTGGCAGCACATAAAATTGTCAGGCATCAGTTTTGGGGCCCGTCCACAATAGTGCCTAAATAGTGCTGAAGTTGGACGTTAAACCAACTCAACTCTGCTTGATTCAATTTTTTTTTTTTTTTTAATTTTAAGATTTCTTCCCCTGTAATTACCTTGATTTAAAAAAAAATCTTCTTTATTTCAGCAACAAAGAAAGAGGCACCCTCTGAGAAAGTGAAACCTAAAGCGCCCGAGTCGAGTCAAAAAACAAAGACGAAAGCAATGAGCAAGGAAGCGCCGAAAGGAGAGACGGAGGAGGAGATGTGGGCCCGCAAGGAAAAGGAGATTTTGTGAGAGTCTTTCTTTCTTATTTTACTAGAAAAGGTTTTAGGGTGAATGTTTAAGTTAGAAATTTTACCAAGACATTTTGGATAAAAGAACATTTACATATTTCATTGAGACATTGAGTCATGAATATTGCAGTTTTCTTTTTAATCAAAGTGTAAAATCATATTTTCTGATGATGAAAAAATAATGGCCGTATTTAAGACTCAATGCAAAAATATTTTTTTTATCATGTCTACGTTAACCATTCATTTGTAAATTACTGCCATTTTAGTGTTTTCCTCTTACCATAATTTAAAATATGGTATCAGTTGTCTCATTTTTTTGCAAACCTGCTTTTTTCAAGAATATTTGCCATGATAAAATAGTATTTGTGAAGACGTAATATGTAACATAAATCTCACTTACCCATTTAAGTTTTAGTTTAAACATCTTTATTCCTTGTGGAACACAAGGTCACTTTTTCTGCCTAAGCGCCATGCCGCTAAGTCTGTTTCTGGCGTTCGACTTTGAGTTTGCTTTGGGGGTTTCACTCCAGGGCTTGCCTTGTGATGTTGGATACAGGCTTTTGAAGTGTGTGGCCTATCCAGCCTCATTTACGCTTTTTGATCTCTGTCTAAATAGGGGTTTAAACCGCACTTATAGGGCTTTTGAATTTAGTTTACAAGTTCTACAGTTGGTGTTCCTGTCGTCGTATAAGACTCCCAAGGGAAACCTAGGAGACGTTAAACCCTATAGAGAACACTCTACAAATTTTATTCATCTGAAGATAAATTTTCTTGTTTTTTTTTCCCCAGAGGAAAATCTCTGAAAATAGACAACAACATCCTCAACCTTGGCTTCCAGTATTTCCACCACAAGATTGTCGGGGCAAACGCTCGTTGTATCGCCATGCTAGTACAACTAAGAGAGGTCAGTAACGTAACAACACTTCAAGCAAGGCCTGATTCAAAAAAATGTTTGCTCTCGTTAACCCATTCACTTTTGTACAGCAAATTTAATCAGCCATACTGGCCGATAGTTTTTGTGACTTGAGTTTGTGTTTGTTTTTACGGCACGTCAGCACGGTAACGGTTATTTTGTTCTGGTGATGTACTAAGACAGTTAATGCATTATACGAGTGGCAACGAAATATTTGATTTTGAATAGATAAAAGGTCAATATTGTTGATTATTTTGTGAAGTGCGAATTATGAATATGCATTATAATTATATGAGGGTTTTCTATCAAATATATTCCTCTTTTAAGCTGTTCATCAAAGAACACTGTATAGTATGTCAGTGAAAAATGTGAGTTAATATCAATATTCAATATTGCCTCCCTTGTCCCATATGGTTCTTGCAATAGTTATTTTGTA
Organism: Elysia chlorotica; assembly: GCA_003991915.1. NCBI lineage: Eukaryota > Metazoa > Mollusca > Gastropoda > Plakobranchidae > Elysia > Elysia chlorotica. The sequence goes on from RQTK01001496.1 coordinate 46,772, forward strand.
TCCTGTTTTCATACTGCAGAATAGAAATCTCACAATAGACTTCACCATAGTTCATTTTTTATGCCTTTCTCCTTATAAGTATGCCCTTTGTAGGATGAGTTTTAAATACTTCAGACAAATAATTAATAGATGAAAATCTGGTGTTTAGTTGAAAAAGGGAAAAGAAATAAAATGTTCATATTTATATTTGTAACACATTAAGTCACAGGACACAAATGTGTGCTGATACATGTAACAAGTTATTAAGAGGTTTATGAGTAGAAGGCCTGAGTATGTATTGATATGAATTCCTCTTCTCTTGCAGGTCATCGGCAAGTATAGAACGCCGCCAGAGAAAGAGTTGTGTCGGGACCTTGAGAAAAGCCTCCTAGCTCCGTGCATCACGTAAGTTCTACATAAAACAAGAGAATATTTCTGATGAAAAGAATATCTTTCTTTTTATGTTAAAAGCTGTGCTGATTTTGATACTGATTTTGATTTTTATAAATAAAATGTAGGTATACTTTGATTTTTACCCAAAACATTTAGAATTAGATTAAAAAAATAAACACTCAAATATATGACTTGTATTATTTACAACTCATCGTCAGTTCTTCCTTTTCTTACCAGTTCAGAGTATCAAGTTTGAAGGTAATCTGCAATGCCGCTGAGTTTTTGTTTTGTTTATAATAAAGTTGTTTTTCTTGAAAAAAAAAAGAAAGAGAATATGATTCACACTTTGCTGGTCACATCGTTGTATGAGCGGCAGATATGTCAAAACTTTTCTCTGTTATAGCAACAAGTTTCCATCACTGGGATCTTATATGTGATTTTTTAAGTTTCAGTTAAATACTTAAAGGTCTATATTAGTACAAGTCGAAAAAAAAAAAAAAAAAAAGTCTATGTTTATTTCAAGTATAACTGAAAGATGATACGCATACAGTTAGGTCCATTTTATTTTGTTCAACTAAGGGACCCGATTGAACTAGCAGACTAGCTCAGGAAGGGGCCCGTATAGCTTCGTGTTTTTTTTTACAATAAAGTTGTTTTTCTTGAAAAAAAAAAAAAGGGTATGATTCACACTTTACTGGTCAATTTGCTGTGTAAGCGACAGATATGTCAAAACTTTGCTCCGTTATGACATCAGGTTTTCGTCACTTTTATTATCTTATATGTGATTTTTTAGTTTCAGTTAAATACTTTAAGGTCTATATTTCTACAAGGGAAAAAAGTACAGGAGTCCATGTTTATTTCAAGTAAAACTGAAGGACTATGTGCATAAATTTAGGTCCATTGTATTTTGTTCAACTGAGGGACCCGATTAAACATTGAAGTAGGAGAAGAAAAAAAAGCAAAATAGAAATTTTAGATCATTACGTCCTTTACAAGTAAACTACTCATAGTTCATGGCACTCACTATAGCCGCCTATTGATCTCGGAGTCTTCAGATACAGAAAGTGCTCTCTGGCCCCTCAGGTTGAGTTAGGTTTTATAATACATCAGCACTGTAACAGCTATATTCTCTGATGACCGTAGGTTAAGCTCGTTTTTAATAATAATAATAATAATAATAATAATAATAATAATAATACATTGCATTTATATAGCGCACATTCTCTGATCCGCAGGTATATCGTTGAGTTTGTTTTTACAACACGTCAGCACAGTAACAGCTATATTCTCTGATGGCCCGCAGGTTGAGTTTGTTTTTACAACACGTCAGCACAGTAACAGCTATATTCTCTGATCCGCAGGTTGAGTTTGTTTTTACAACACGTCAGCACAGTAACAGTTATATTCTCTGATCCGCAGGTTGAGTTTGTTTTTACAACACGTCAGCACAGTAACAGCTATATTCTCTGATGGCCCGCAGGTTAAGCTCGTTTTTAATAATAATAATAATAATAATAATACATTGCATTTATATAGCGCACATTCTCTGATCCGCAGGTATATCAACTACTGTAGACCTCTAAGTACCAGCATGGGCAACGCCATTAAGCATCTCAAGTACCACATCAGTCGCATACCCAGTGAGATGGATGACCACAAGGTGGGAATCAATAATATTATTTATCTCCTTTATTTAGAAATTATAAATCTTACAGTGCAATTTATTGTGAGATTCAATTTTAGTCATATTGGAAGTACAATCTACAATGTCAAAATATGCAGTTTTTAGAAAAACCAATTAAACTGTTCAAAATTTCTGTTTCTTTTTCAATGTAGGTGATTTTAAAATTAAAACTTTAAAAACTTAACCCAGCTGATTTTTCTTGTTATAGAACAGATAGATGGGGAATTGTTCAAAGATTTTATGGTGGATCTGTTTTATTTTGGTCTATCAGTGAGATATACTATTATGTTAGCAATGTGACAATATTTATTTTTCTAAGGCAGTTTACTCTCCCTATGCACTCTCTAGCTACTATGCATCTATTTGTCTCTAACTTACAGCAAAAGCTGGACTCAATTTGCAATTTTTCACTTACTTATTGAACATCTTGATTTTGCTCTTTGTATTTCCAGGCAATTTCCAAACTGCAAGAGGTCATCGACACTTTCATTGAAGACAACATCATGAAAGCCTCAGAGGGGGTTGCTGTTCAAGCGATGACCAAGATCGTTGACGGGGATGTGATTCTCGTCTATGCTGCGTAAGTCTGGTTTTAACTCATTCACTCAACTGGGTTACATCCCTTACATGTAAGTGGTTGAGGTAAACTTTTTTTTTAGAAAGATTAAAAACTGACTTTTTCAAATCTTCAAAATATTTTCACCCTATCTTTATTAGTTCAAAAGATTTGAACTTTTGAAAAACCCTAAAAATAATGTTCTTTGTGAGCTTTGTTGGCGAAATCACTGTGACGCAGTTCAGTGAAATTAACATCAGACAACTGTGTACAGTCAAATCTGCCTAAGATAAATTATTAAGTCTAGGACTTTATTTACTGTTTTATATAAAATTGGATAAAATAAACTATCCTAGGCTCCCCCGAGGGATACCATAGGGCATCAGATGGACAGAAGTAATTTTTTTTTGGTATATATTGCAGATCCAGCCTGATTTGTCAAGTGTTGAAGATGGCCCACTCCAAGGGCAAGAAGTTCCGTGTGATTGTTGTGGAGGGGCGCCCACGCACTGAAGGTAAATGCTGCTCATTTTGAACTCGTCCGTTCTTTCCTTTCTGGTTGGAGAAAGAGAAACTCTTTTCAAGTTTATAGCGTTCTCTATAGAGCGAGGGAGAGAGAGAGCGGGGTATTCTTTCCCTCTTTCCGGGTTTAACTCATTTTATGTTGCCCTGAAAGGTCCTATACGGCGACAGAAGTTTATAGCGTTTCCTATAAAGACTTTAGTGTTATATCAACTGGGACTCAGAGCAGTGCTTGGCTTGTCATGTTATACTGACACCGATCAAACTATAAGGGAAAAGGCGGTCTGAGTGGGAAATCATAGCAGGAACCTTTTAATAGAAGTTGCTTGGCTGTGCAAACTGAGCTACCTGCCCCTCTTTGAACACACACAGCCATCTGTGATAAAAGTGTCAGACGTCAGTCTCGGGGCCTGTCCACAATATAACCTCTATAGTTCTGATGTTGGACGTTAAACCAACCCACCCCAACTCTGTGATTAGTTATTGATCCCCTAGGTTTCCCAAGGGGGTGAATTTGGCGCAATGGTTAAGTCCTTGTGCCACCCTTTCTAAAGGCTTGTTGTTGAGTTGGTTTAACATCCAACATCAGCACTATATAGGCAATATTTTGGAAGGGTCCCAAGACTGACGTCTGAACATTTTTTGTGCTGCCACACACAAACAGGGCAGGGATACCATGACTCCTGTCTCAGTCGCTGACATTAAACTGAAACCGACCCAACCAGTGGGAGCGAAATTGCCAGGGCTCGCACTTAGACCTTTTGCGTCGGAAGCCGATGTTCTACCCTAGGGCCACCTCGCCCCCCCACCTTTCTAAAGGCAAATTTTCTCTGGGCCTCCTGTGTTTACCCAGCTGGGAACGGAAGGCTGAGTTAAGGTGACAGTAAAGTGCAGGGAGGAAAGTAACTTACCTCACAGATGCTGATCTTGTAAAACCAGGACCCTCAATCTATGTTCTCCGTCGTTTCAAAGAGTAACTTTCTTATATCTTTTTGCCCATTCTTAGTTTAACTTCTATTTTTTTTTATTATGCCTTAACCACATATTCATTACTGAGAGTGAAATAAAGCAACTTCTGTGTTTTTGTTCCTGACGTTTCTCATGGAACTAGGCATATTTTGTGTAGGAATGGGATTATTTTAAAAAACTGTTAAATTTCACTTTTTGTCAATCTATAAAAATGATATTTAATTCCTGCTAAATTTTTCAAGACTTTGAAATACTATCAGATTATTTTCGGACTATGTAATTGTAATCATTGTAATGTCTACGTTTAACATAGTCTCAGAAAGGTTTGTATTATCGCTGCACATTTTTTCCGTCTCATCTCGCGCAGGCAAGTCAATGCTGAGATTCCTGGTGCGGTGTGGCATCCCTTGCTCCTACATGTACATTGGATCCGCAACGCATGCTATGGGAGAGGTGAATTTTCTTTGCACGCGTTTGTTGTTGATTAATAAATTTGGTTTCAACACTCAGTTTTGTTTTAATAAGGTTGTAAATTTAAAAAAGAAACTCTATAAGTTTTGAAAATTTGGGTAAAAGGTACAAGGTACATGCAAATTTGAGCATAAATAATAATAGTAGTAGTAATAATACTATAGCATAAAATCTGCTCTCTTATGATCAATATCCATACAATGACAACAGAAAGTTATGGCCAATTGATTAAAAGTCAATTTGCAACAAATCATATCATTTTTCAACTTTCTGCTCTTGAGAATTACGAATTTTATAAGCAAAAACACCGTATCTGTTCAAAATTTTGTTGATCTTTATAAAAAAAAAATCTGACTGTTCTTCAAACAGGCAACTAAAGTGTTTCTGGGAGCAGCAGCCATGTTTTCTATCGGAGACATGCACTCTCGGACAGGAAACTCGATGATAGCGGCCCTGGCTCAGTCGTACAACATCCCCGTTCTGGTGTGCTGCGAGACCTACAAGTTCACAGACAAGGTGCAGCTGCATCACGCGGACAGCAACCTTCACGGTGAGTTCAGTTTAATGTGACCGGCTGAAACAGGCTGACATCCTTGCTGTCTCCCGGAGCCGTTGATAAAACAGACGGACGATTATGCCTGCCCTTGTCGATAATGTCTCTACCTCGAGCTGTTTGAACATAAAAAAAAATTTGTGGTGAAAAATTAAAATTAAAAAGGTAAAGTTGACATGGTTCAAATGACGAAAATAGGCTATAGAGTTGTGGAAGAGATCAAATGAACCGAGGTATATACCTTTAGAGAGAGAAAAGTGTTAAAGTGAACAATTTTCCAACTTTACGACAATAATGCCTCTTATGATAAACTAACAGAAGATAATTGTGCCCCCCCCCTAGTCTATAAGGTCTCTACCTCGAGCTGTTTGAACAGAAAAAAAAATTTGTGATGAAAAAATAAAAAGGTAAAGTTGACATGTTCAAATGATAAAATCAGGCTATAGTTGGTTTAACATCCAACAGCCACACTATATAGACTATATTGTGGACGGACCCCAAGACGGACGTCTGACAATTTTATGTGCTGCCACACACCAGACAGGCCCGGGATACCATGACTCCTGTTTCAGCCGGTCACATTAAACACGTCACGATTAAAATTATATAAAAACGTACTAATTTTTTATTGAAATCCATTCATTTCAAGTGTATGCATACAATTATGAAGAAAAAGGGGTACAAAATTGGTGGAAACAGCCTGCTGGCATGAACCATAGCTACATCCCCTTAAATCATATCAAGTAAAAAATAAGCAAGCGTTTTAAACGAAATAACATGGCGGTCTCGACACCTCTTGTTTTTTTTTTGTGTGTGTGTTTTTTTTACATTTTTAGCGTATTTGATTATGATTCACCATGTTTTTCTGAAACAGGAGAAGTTTCAAAAAACCAAAAGCCAACCAACATTGATCTTGAAATATTCTAAGAACGATGTACCTCGGTTTATTTCACAGCTCCATAGCCTAATTTTGTCATTTGAACATGTCAACTTTACCTTTTTATTTTTCAAGAGACATTATAGACTAGGCCCGGCACAAATATCTTCTATTGTCGTAAAGTTGGAAAATTGGTCACTTTAACACTTTTCTCCCTCTAAAGGTATATACCTCGGTTCATTTTTATCTCTTTCATAACTCCATAGCCTGATTTTGCAATTTGAAAATGTCAAAGTTACCTTATTATTTCTCATCATGAATTTTTTCCTTTTCAAACAGCTCGAGTTAGAGACATTATAGACTAGGGCCGGCACAATTATCTTCTGTTAGTTTATCATAAGAGGTACTATTGTCGTAAAGTTGGAAAATTGGTCACTTAACCACTTTTCTCCCTCTAAAGGTATACACTGTTAAATCATATCAGCAAGTAAAAAAAAACAGCTTTTCAAACAAAATAACATGACGGTTTCGACACTTTTTTTTTTTACATTTTAGCGTATGTGAGTATAATTCTCCATGTTTTTCTGATATAGGAGTAGCCTCAGTAAACTAAAAACCAACCAAAACTGATCTTGAAATATTCTAAGTATGTTTTTTTTCTTGGTTCATTTTAACTCTTTCACACCTCCATAGCCTGATTTTGCAATTTGAAAATGTCAACTTTACCTTTTAATTTTTTCATCACAAATTTTTATTTCTGTTCAAACAGCTCGAGGTAGAGACCTTATAGACTAGGGCCGGCACAATTATCTTCTGTTAGCTTATCATAGGAGGCACTATTGTCGTAAAGTTGGAAAATTGGTCACTTAAACACTTTTCTCCCTCTATAGGTATATACCTCGGTTCGTTTTATCTCTTTAACAACTCCATAGCCTAATTTTATCATTTGAACCTGTCAACTTTACCTTTTTTATTTTTTCATCACAAATTTTTTTTTCTTCAAACAGCTCGAGGTAGAGACATTATCGACAAGGGTCGGCATAATCGTCCGTCTGTTTTGTCGACGGCTCCGGGAGACAGCAAGGATGTCAGCGGCAGCAGCAGCAGTAACAGTAACACAGCTCTCACCCCAAACCTCCTGAACCTTATGTACGACGTGACGAAATCTCGGCACATCACGGTGCTCGTGACGGAACTCGGCATGTTACCGTGCACCTCGGTGCCAGTCGTGCTGCGCAAACAGGAGGATCTTGTTGCGGAGGTCTGATTCTGATTCGGATTTGGGACTTGGGGTGGGGTTGGATAGGCTCGGTTCCTTGACTTCTATACCAGCTAGGACTGGCTGTCAGTGTAGGTTGTTTAATTAACTCAATGGAGTCACGTCGCGCATATGTAACCGGTGAAATAGACTTTTTATTTGGAAGTCGAAAAGCTGAAGTTTTTATTCTATCTTTATTAGTTTAAAAGATGTACATTTTGGAAAAAAATTGTATTCTATCTTTATTAGTTTAAAAAATGTAAATTTTGGAAAAAAATTGTATTCTATCTTTATTACAGTTCAGAAAAGGTAAATTTTTGAAAAATGTTTATTCTATCTTTATTAGTTTAAAAGATGTAAATTTTAAAAAAATTTTATTCTATCTTTATTAGTTTAAAAGATGTAAATTTTGGAAACAATTTTATTCTATCTTTATTAGTTTAAAAGATGTAAATTTTGAAAAAAATTGTATTCTATCTTTATTAGTTTAAAAGATGTAAATTTTGGAAAAAAATTGTATTCTATCTTTATTAGTTCAGAGAATGGAAATTTTGAAAAAACTTTTATTCTATCTTTATTTGTTCAGAAAATGTAAATTTTGAAAAAAAAACCTGTATTCTATCTTTATTAGTTTAGAAGATGTAAATTTTGAGGAAAAAACAACCTGAAAATAGTATCATTTTATCAGCTTTGCTGGCAAACTGCTGCCACTACGTTGATTTAAGTCCTAGCCTATATAGCTCAACTATTTTTTTGTCTTGATGTTGGCCATAACAAAGAGTGTTTTGAAAAGGACAAGCAATTTGGTTACGAGTCCTGTTGAATAGAATTCAATGGCTTATTGTACAGTAGCCAATGTGCACGTTGAGGCCAAGGGGACATAATTGGAAACATGGGCTGCTAAATAAAAAAATAGGTTATGTGCCCTTTTTTTTTTTAGACTGTATTATTAAGGGTTTATGAAAGAAGGATGCAAGAAAAAGTAATCTAGTTATGTGAACATGAATCTGAGAGGTGTTGACCTGTGCTGTTTTCACTGTAGGTCTTTCAACTATGTTATGTGTAGTGGGTTTGTGTGACCAAGGTGTTGGACTTGGATCATGGGTTTTTTATTTCTCTAAAATCTGATGTATTTCTTGTGTAAATGATGCAATTTTTTTAATATACACATGTATGGTAAAAGTGCTTCTTTTCTTCGGGCTATATCTATCAAAGTGTTGTAGAGGAATTTGTGAGAAAGTTTGAGTTTTGTTTTGTTTTGTTTGTTTTGTTTTGTGTGTGTGTGTGTGTGGGGGGGGGGGGTCATTAAACTTTTCAGCAAGCTTATTACATGCATTACTATGTGGTGGAAAAAAGAAAAAGGGAAAAAGGAGGAAACTGGGCTCACAATATAAAAGATGTTAAATGTTTTTAAAAAGTGCAATGTTGCAAATATAACAAGGTATAGCTTTATTCTTTTTTTTTTTACGTAGAGATATACAACTGTGAGAGAGGGGGAGGGAGGGAGAGAGAGAGAGAGAGAGAGAGAGAGAGAGAGAGTNNNNGGGGGGTGTGTGGGAGGGAGAAAGGCAAAGACACAAGATTCAGAAAGGTATACAACTCAATCGTGATTGCTTGTTCTGAATGACCATGCATAGGTGTTTGAGATCTTTGTTTATAGTTTATGTAGTCACTTATGGAGGTGTTACAAATATCTATGAACTAAGGAAAATTAAGTGCTGATGTTAGACGTTAAACCAAATCAACAACAACTTAACAAAGGAGAATCAACAATTTACAAGTCTGAGCAAGTTCTAAATTTAGAATTTTTTTTTATTAACCAGGTAGAATTCAACAGTTTCAGTGTAAATGTTTCAGTAATACCTATTACTGTATTAGTCAATGCATTTACCGCATTTAGTTATTAAATGAACTATATGCTTACTCGGGTGTGGCTGTTACATATGATGAATAACTTCACAATAAGTATTGATGTTGATGTTATCAATTTACATCCAACCTATTGTTGAAATTTTTCTCTTTCTTGCAATGAATAAATACTTGATGCTGAACTTTATTGTGTATCAGTTTATTCCCTTTTTTAAGCTTTATCATTGTTTCTTTGTATGCATGTTTGTGTTTTTAATTATATAAGATTCATCTTAAAAATGTTATTTCATTTTATGAGAAGTATATAACGTATATATATTCTTACTATTATTTGTACTTTCCGAAAAAAAATTTTAACCTATTCTTTCTGTAAAAAAAAAATTCCATTTAATTAAGTGGTTCCATACATAGCAACAACATTTTGTGTAAACTATAGCCAGTGAGATAGATAAAAAGGCAAAGGAATTTCAAACTAAAGCACGAGATCAGCTGCATCTTTGTATGTTTGCAGACTATGGAGGTGCAGTAGATGTTGTTTTTTTTTCTTCCATTGGAAAACGTGGATAAATAGAGAGACTAATATATGAAGTAGTTGAGTTAGTTTAACGTCCAACGTCAGCACTATATAGACTATATTGTGGACAAGCCCCAAGAATGATGTCTGACAATTGTATGTGCTGCCACACACGACACAGGGCGGGGATACCATGACTCCTGTCTTAGCCGTTCATATTAAACTGACATCAACCCAATCAGTAGGGAGCGAAATCGCCAGGACTCGAACCACGTACCTTTTGCTTCGGAAGCCAATTTTCTATCCCAGGGCCACCGCGTCCCCCTGATATATGAATGAAAAGGGAACCAAGAGGCTCAATAGTAGAGCACTCGAGTTATATTCAGCAGGTTCCTGGTTCAATTCATGAACGGTTGCCTTGTTCTCTACTGGATAAGTCATTGTCAATTTAATGTAAGTGGCTGCGACTGTTTTGGTTTGAACTTTGATTTTAGGTAAAACTGTCAGACTTAAGTCTAGAGACTCATCTGCGCAATAGCCTATTTGTTGAAAACAGACGTTAGGTAACCAGCAAATATCGAACTGGGAAGGAAAACACAGGATACTAAGACGACATGGTTCTCTTCCTTTGAGCGCCATTGTTAATATGTACACTTTAATAAAAGACAAGAGTACAATCATTGCAGTAACGAAAATCCACGATTCATCAATGAAGCTTTATTCCAAATATATCAATTATTGTACATAATTATACACAATAGAGTTTGTGAGGCCTACATTTAGCTAGGGCACTATCTCAAAAATATTGGCTTGGGCCCCTTAGTTGCAATAGCGAACATCCTCGGTTCATCAATGAAGCTTTACTCCAAATCTATCAATTATTGTACATAATTATACACCATACAGTTTGTGAGGTCTACAGTTAGCTCGAGGTGCTATCTCAAGATTTTTGCCTTGTGTCTCTTAGTTGCAAAAACGACAATCTACGATTCACCAATGAAGCTTTACTCCATGTCCATCAATTATTGTACATGATTTTACACTATACAGTTTGTGAGGTCTACATTTAGCTCCATGTGCTATCTCAAGAATCTTAGCGTGGGTCTCTTAGTAATAGTACCAGTAGTCCAGTACTACCACGTCTAATAATGTAACAGATAAGGCTTGCAGTAAGTTTGCCTAACTCAGACTTAACTTGGAGATTTTGCCATGAAGAGAAAAACTGTATTTTGAGAGAGAGAGAGAGAGAGAGAGAGAGAGAGAAAGAGAGAGAGAGAGGCAGACAGACAGACAGACTGATACGATGAGAGAGAAGAATTTGTAAAGAGAGTGAAAGAGGTAAGAGAGGCAGACACACCTTCATACAAACATGCAGACAGACCAAATAGATTACGAGGGAAATGTTGAGACATGGATAGAAAAAGAATGACCTATATAGATAGATAGATGAATAGAAAGATAAATAAATAGATAGACACGTGTAGATAGATAGATAGATAGATAGATAGAAGGAAAGAGAGAGACAGGCAGACAGACGGACGGAGAAAGGAAGAAACTAACGTTATAGATTTAGTAGCAATGTTTTCAATATTCTGAAGCCAAAGCCAATCGAATAACATTCATCATAGTTTTATACATAATGCATTCTAACACATTACGCCGAGTCTACCAATAAGCCTAACGTCCACGAAAAAAATGATGTTACCGATTATTTTGGTAACAATGTTTTCAATATTCTGAAGCCAAAGCCAATCGAATAACATTCATCATAGTTTTATACATAATTCATTTTAACACATAATGTCTGGTCTACCAATAAGCCTAGCGTCCACGAAACTTTCCATCCATCCATAGATCTATGCTAAATTCACGCGACTTGGTTTTTCTTTTATCTACGTGTCGTGATAGCAACCTTGCCTATGAAATCACGATTCGGAAACTGGAGGCGGCCTCGCAATCTTTGACAGTTCCAGAGCTTCTGGTCAGTTTTTCGGACCTTGCCTTGTCCACTGTTGTACTAAGAAGTAGCACTGACCAGTTGACCAGTTCTCTGTGTATACATATACTAGAAATAGGTGTGCCAGCTCCTTGGGTTAGTTATTGAACTGTGTTGAGTGTACTGTGAGTTCCATCATGAATATCTTGAAGCTGGCGTTACTGGTGGTGTTCACCGAAGCTGCACATGCGGGTTAGTTTAGAAAGTATGTTATAGGATTTGTGTGAAAATTTGCTATTGTATCGTAGTACTACTAGTACATGTAAAAGTTAAAAAATTTAGACTATTTTTGTCGTTAAAGTTCATCAATTGATATCCGCCGTTGTTGTCGTCGCCGTCGTCATCATCATCATCATCCTCATCATCATCATCATCATCATCATCATCATCATCATCATCATCATCATCATCATCATCATCATCATCATCATCATCATCATCATCATCATCACCATCACCACCACTATAAACACAATCAGATATACCTTGTGCATAAGACCGCACTTCTGTGGCATCCCAGAAACAATGACTATAAAAACCAAGATCAAAGAAAACAGGTGTGATAGAAGATTGATGGAAAGCTACAACCACCACACCAATTGGCTAAAGATGACTAGGCAACACTAAATGTTTCAATTCTGCGTAGGTTTCGTATGGCATTTTTGTGTGTGTATTTGAAGAATACTTCTCTGTCTAGATATCCATGGTATAGCGAAACGTTCTGGCAAATTCGCCCATTTCTGAACGCAATAAGTAATGGTCTCTGTACCGTATTAAACGCCTGCTTCCTAGATCGCCGGTACAACAGACTTAGAGAGCGAGAATTTCCCCATGAGATGAGTCAAAACGGCTACCCGTGGCAAACACAAGACGAATGACATGACATGAAGTCTAATCAAAACCCCTATTGTCTCATGACACATGATAATACATGTCGCGCTAAACTTGGTAGAAATGCAGCCTTATAAGTAATATACAACTATACATAAATTGCATATCCATCATTCATTCATCCATAAAGGGTCTAGAACAAACAGAGGTGATCATGACACGCAACTCATCTCTTTGTTTTAGACAGAACCTCTTAATGTCACGCCACTCATCTCTCTGTTCAGAAAGAACCTCTTTATGTAGAGCAGACAGTTGTTGTTGTTGTTGTTGAGTTGGTTTAACGTCCAATATCAGCATTATATAGGCTATATTGTGGACGGACCCCAAGACGGACGTCTGACAGATCGCCGGTACAACAGTCATAGACCGCCACTCATCTCTTTGTTCAGATACAACCTCTTATGTAGAACAGACAGTTGTTGAGTTGGTTTAACGTCCAACATCAGCACTATATGGGCTATACATGTATTATGGACTGACCCCAAGACCGCTGCTGCCACACACGAGACAGGGCGGGGGTACCATGACTCATGTCTCAGCCGGTCACATAGAACAGACAGAGGTGTGGTGGTAGTAGTAGAAGTAGCAGTAGTAGTAGTAGTAGTAGTAGTAGTAGTAGTAGTAGTAGTAGTAGTAGTAGTAGTAGTAGTAGTAGTAGTAGTAGTAGTAGCAGAAGTAGTAGTAGTAGTAGTAGTAGTAGTAGTAGTAGTAGTAGTAGTAGTAGTAGTAGTAGTAGTAGTAGTAGTAGTAGTAGTAGTAGTAGTAGTAGTAGTAGTAGTAGTAGTAGTAGTAGTAATAGTAGTAGTAGTAGTATTTAAATAGAACCTCTTTGTGTAGAGCAGACAGAGGTTATATGTCTAACCACTCATCTCTATGTTCAGATAGAACTTGTTAATGTCACCTCACACAATCTTGTTTCTGTACCTTGACCAGCCACCGTGGGCCATGACATGTTCAGCCACCGGATCACCAAGGGTCAGCTCCGCGAGCCGCTACTGAATGACATCTCTGGCATGGCGGCCAGTCGGGTTTTCCCAGGCATCGTGTATGTGCACAACTACCAGGGCGATGGTAACTACATCTACGCTGTGGATGTGGAGAATGCAAAGCTGGTCAGTAGTAGTAGTAGTAGTAGTAGTAGCAGTAGTAGTAGTGGTGGTGGTGGTGATAGTAGTAGTAGTAGTAGTAGTAGTAGTAGTAGTAGTAGTAGTAGTAGTAGTAGTAGTAGTAGTCGTCGTCGTCGTAGTAGTAGTAGTAGTAGTAGTAGTAGTAGTAGTAGTAGTAGTAGTAGTAGTAGTAGAGAGAGAGAGAGAGAGGGAGATGAGAGATAGAGGGAGAGAGAGAGAGAGAGAGAGAGAGAGAGGAGAGAGAGAGATCGTGTATGTGCACAAAGGGAAAGAGATCAGAGAAAGGGGGGGGATAGTGGAGAGAGAGGGAGAGATAGGGGGAGAGGAAAAGAGAGAGGGGGGATGAGAGAGAGGGAGAAAGAGAGAGAGGAGACATGTACATAGGTAGATAGATAGATAGATGTATTGGCATATTGTAAGATAACAGGAAGTGGAATATTTGCCCTACTGATGTACATGTACGCCATGCCCATGTATTGTTCTATTCTCTCTTCATCTCAGGTGGCCACCTTTGTCATTCAAGGGGCGCAAAACTTTGACTGGGAAGACATCGCTTACGGCCCTTGTAGAGATGACTGTAAACAGACGCCATGCAGGTAGGTTAGTGTTACATTACGGGCCTATTATGAATCATTGTTTCAATACATGTATTTGCAGGCTTAACTTTTTACGAGGATAGGGAAGAAAGAGAGAGAGAGAGAGAGAGAGAGAGAGAGACAGACAGACAGACAGACAGACACAGACATAGGGGCAGTGAGTCAGAGACAGAGGGGGACAGATAACGAGAGAGACACACAGAAAAAGAGCGAGAGAGAGAGAGAGAGAGAGAGAGAGAGACAGAGAGAAAGGGAGGGGAAGAGAGGGAGAGAGAGATAGATAGAGTGAGAGAGAGAGAGAGAGAGAGAGAAAGAGAGAGGATAGAGAAAAGAGAGAGACAGACATAGAGGCAGTGAGTCAAAGACAGAGGGGGGCAGATAACGAGAGAGACACAAAAAAAGAGCGAGAGAGAGACAGACAGACAGAGACAGCGAGAGAGAGAGAGAGAGAGAGAGAGAGAGAGAGAGAGAGAGAGTGAAAAGACTAATACTAGTACATTCAAGGAGGATGAGGTGATCCAAAGGTAGAGCGCATCGGTTCTAGTCAGACCGCTCTGTTTGTTTGTTGTTTTTTTTTTCATGCGAAGCGGTATCAGTATCATGAGCTGGTTAAGTCCTTGTTAGTAGTACCCCACTCTGGGGTCTTGTTCTGGATCTTTTGTGGTCTAGGTTAATTGCACCGTTCTTTTTTACTCCATGAGTTCTTACTCTTTGACGTCTAAGACGAACTGGAAGCAGAGTAATAATTACATGTACAAGCAATACAAAACAATTTCTAACCACTCACGCTTAAAGTTTAAATTGGTCATTTTATCTCTATAAATAATTTTACGATACATCTTTTTCAGTGCCAGTGCAGTGCCTAGCCGCTTCTGCCTGTACATCTCCGACACCGGAAGTCATGGCGGAGCCGGTGCTGCTGACGTCATCTACATGGTCAGAGAGCCAACAGCTCTGAATGACAGCGCTCTGCCAGTTGTGGACAGATTGATCTTCAGGTTTGATTTAGTCATTAGATATGAACCGGGAGATGTGACATGTATACTTTACGTGCACTTGCTTATTTTAAATTCTCTACTTTGAATTGAACACAACATTTCGACACTTGGCGAGCGTGAAGGCGTGATTTTAACTTAAAAATAAAATACACCGTTACGAGAGTTTCAATTCGAAGAAATCGCTACAAGTTCTAGAGCAATTCAAATTTGTTAAGGGAAAAATATTCCGCTGGTTGAGACTGTTTAATCTTGGGTCCATTCTATTTGCATTTTAAAAGTGAACTCTATCTCGCAGCATACGTAACAAACTACATGTCAAATGTGTGTTTTTATGTGTTGCCACACACGAGACAGGGCGGGGATACCACGACTCCTCTCGTAGCCATTCACATTAAACTGACACCGTCCCAACCAGATTACAGATTACAGAAAGTCTAACTGGAACCGTGTATTCACTTCAGTCAATTTGGTGATTGCCCAAAGACGCGCGTGTGGTAAAGCCCAACAATGTTTTTTTTTTTTTGCAACTTTCTGCAACCGTTAATTGCTAGTTTCAACGAGGAACGGTATAATAGCACTAAATTTGAAAAAGAGCGTATAAGCTACATCAGTTTAATCTGAATCAATGCTCAATGTTCCACACTTAATAAACACTACACTCCAATTCCAATGTCCACCAGTTGGTCCGAGCCTGACGCCGAGAGTCTGTTCGTCACGTCGGAGTTGAGTTGGTTTATAGTCCAACGTCAGCACTATATAGGCTATACCGTGGACGGACCCCAAGACAGACGTCTGACAATTGTATGTGCTGTCAAACACGAGACAAGGCTGGGATACCATGACTCCTGTCTCAGCCAGTCACATTTTACTGACATTGACCCAACCAGTTACATTGTCCTAAGACGCGCGTGTGTTAAAGGCGAACAATTTCTCGCATCTTTCTACAACCCCTGCCAATGTTAATTACTAGTTTTAACGAGAAAAGGTATAGCACTAAATTTGAGAAAAAGAATGTACATGTATTATGCTACATTTCTATTTTCTTTAATTTGAACCAATGCTATATGTTCTACACTCAAATTCCAATGTCCATCAGTTGGTCCGAGCCTGACGCCGAGAGCCTGTTTGTCACGCCGGACGCGCGTCTGTTCATCATGTCCAAGGTCTACACAGGACGCGCCATGATTGCGGAACTCCCCGATTCTGGCTGGGGCAGCACGGTGACCCTAGACCTTGCCAACACAGGAATCATGAAAGTAACCACCACCCATAACGACCCACAGGGTGCGGATTTGTCGCCCGACGGCAAAGAGTTACTCATCGTAGCGGAAGAGGAAGTGTTCTACTACAGGTATATTAAATTATAATACTAAAGTAAATTCATCTGTATACAAATGTTGTACTTGTACTAGTGGTTTTCCGGCCTACTCTAGGTTTCCACAATACATGTGTTTTACGAAAACTCCAATTGAGATTCGAACATATTGCCTGTCTGTCCAACTTCCAAAGAACTTCAGAGTGATGCACAGTATATGGCGCAGTACTAATACTACATGATTATATTAGCACACAGGCGTACAAAACAACAACATGTCAACAGAAAAATGTAACTGTATTGGGAGCTTTTTACAAAAAGGAGGAAAACGTTTTGAAACAGATAAAAAAAAGGAGGAAACTAGACCAAAAAAGGAGGAACTAGATTTTCAAAAGGAGGATTTCAGCCTAGAGGAGGATTCACAGTCCTGAAATACGATGCGACTACTCCGTCTGCTAAAGACAGTTGAGTTGGGCTGGGTTGGTTTTAACGTGCAACGTCAGCATTGTACATGCTACAGTGTAGACAGGCCACAATACTGGCGTTTTTATATGCTGCCACACACGAGACAGGGCGGGGAGATCTGGACTTCTGTATCAGCCTATACTCCGCTCAAGACTGTACGTACACCTATTTTCTTGCAGGCAAAGAAATAATCTCTTTAAATACAGTCCATTCGTTATAAGCGTATTCGTTACAAGCGTGCTCTACTATGTGTAGGCTATTATAATAGTGTAATAATGTATTCCCCCTGATTTCACCAGCGTACCAGATGGCGACTTCATCAATGCAGTGAGGACCACCGTTCCCGAGTCTATTTATAGCTACACCAGAGAGCCCAACACGGAAGGCATTGCTTGGACGCCTGACGGGAAAGGGTTTCACGTGATCGCCAGGGGAGACAACCCCTATGTGTATTACTACGCCAAGGATGTCGCGTCCTCGGGGCCCGGAATCGGTCGCTGATTGGCTGATTCTGGCAAAGGATTGGCATACGCCACAATAATTATAACCGTTTATTTTTATCCTGTGTTTTATACAGGCGGGTTTCTTTTCATTATTTCAAATAAGATAAAAACGGAAAAAAATATTACTATTAGCCTACGCAGCTGTCTTGTTTGTTTTGTTGTTTAACGTCCAAAGTCTATACAAGCTATATAGTGGACGGGCCCTCAGCTGACTTCTGACAATTAAACGTGTTGCCACACAATGACAGAGCGGGATGATCTGAACTGCTGTAAATCTCACTCTCTAATTCTAAAAAAAAGTTTTTTTTTCTTCGAATTCACCTATGATAATTCTGTGTGTGGAAATATCAGAGTCGCTGTCTCACCCTACACAACAAATGAAAATGGTACACATGTATAATCAGTACCGGACATGTACATGTATTTACTATTAGTATTACATTAGTTATTACACCATAAATGTATCATGCTAGATCCTTAAGGGGTCGTTCAAATAGAAATGGGAGGGGGGGGGGGAACTCATTGACTGTTGTATTTGTAAGAATATTGTAAAGAGATGGGGTAAACATGTGTAATAAATGGGGGTAGGTCAAAAGGTACCAAAGTAGGTGTTAGATTATATTTGAACAGCCCCTTGGCAAAGTGACGACTTTCTCTCAACAAAAAACAAAAAAATTAATTAAAGCAGAAATTAAAGAAACCTAAAACCTTACACTCATTACAATTAGTCAGCCACTCAATATCTTCATAGTTAATTTTGTCATTTTTTTCAATTATCGGGCACATTGATTTGAAGTTTTATTTTTATTATAGCACACTTTAAATAATAGTGGAATCCACTTAAGAATTAGATTAAGATAGACATCTTGGGGACAGAATGGCAACAATGTTTTTTTCTTCCAATTTTAACCCAAGTTTATATAAGCAGTGATTGTTAAGAAAAAAAAAAAAAAAAAAAAAAAAAAAAAAAAAAGAATTTATGCCTCAGAAATAGTTTATAAATTACAATGTATATAAAGCCACAGTTTATTTAATCCTAAACAGGGTTTATCTTAAGCATATTCCACTGTATTTGAATTTTCGGCAATATTTAGTATGAGAACTATTGAAGGCTAACTGAAAGCTTCAAAAGTTTTCTTTTTCCTTATACTTATAGTTATAAATGTTTATATTAAAAAACTAGTCAGACCATACATTCAATGCAATTATATCAGTTTATTCACAGGTAAATCCTACCGGAAACGGTGAAATGTACAGTACATGTCCATGACAAAAACAACAGCAATTTATAGACAATCAGGACTCAATACATGTACTTAATTCCGCCTTCACTTCAAGACAGACACAAAATGACACTAACAGTATGCCACACAACTATACAGAGACATATAATATGCAAAATCATCAAAAGATCAGAGATAATATAATAAATAATTGTGTTTTCTCTAAATGCTTTTCGTACGAAGGACCTATCATTTCAGCCGCGCAATATTCAAACTTCTTAACCAGTTAAAAGCACTGAATACCTGCATTATATTCCACATATGAACTACAAGTAATTAAAAAAAAAAATACAGTGGAATATTGTGAAATAGCATAATAACATTGTATGTAAACATGAATATCCTGATCTTAGACCTGTCAGACCATAAGAAAGAAGAGAAAAAGACAAATACTGTAATATTTAAAGATAAATAATAATTTTTGAACCAATTTGTAAAACCCTGAGACATGGGTCTCCTATTAAAATGCTGAAAAGTAAGGGGGGAAAAGTGAAATGAAAAAACATGTACGAAAAAAAAATATCCTCCATGACTAAGCCTCGGCGTTAATCAACCAGATGCTTGGTCCACAGTTTGTTCACTTCACTCCCACTCTTTCAATGTTATGACCAAATACTTGCATTTCAAATCGCATTAATTAAGGTAAAGTTCACTTTGTAGGTAGACCTCTATTACAAAAAGGAGAAAATGACCCAGCCAATGAGATTTAAACAGAAAAAAATATTGTGCCTAGATCTGCACTCAATAGCCTTGCACTACAGCATTACTGAGGCTTTAACTAAACGAAACTAAAAGCATCACCGCTTTGTTATACCAACAGCCATCACAATCAATGATTCACAACATTGGCAAGGTCGTCAGCCAAGCAGACCTAGGGGGCAGGCCACTAAATTCAGCAGTTGTATCAATGCCCATTTTATAACTTACCGGTAGCATTTCTTAATAAGAATAAGAGACATAACTAAATGATTAATAACTCATAATAAATAAAGAAAAAATAACAGAATGCCCAATGAAACAGATTAAACTGTGTTACAAATATGGAATTAAACATTTTTTTTTCAATAAAGTAGGCCTACGTGAATTTAATTAACCTTTTCACAGCACATGATTCAAAGCCTATTTTACTTTACCAACAGTTTAACTAAGGGGTATTCTTTAAAAATCCATTAAAAAAAATCAAAGACCTTCATATCAATTTCATTGTTTTGAAACGGGGAGTGCGCAGTGTGCTGCCAAGATATGCTGACCTAAGCATATACATTATATACCGATCAGTGCGCTACACAGATGAGCAGTGTCATGACAACGGTTAACACATCAAGCTTTATCAAGGTCCCAATATTATATAATATGACACATTTGAAAATCAGAGGGTGATAAAAGTAAAAAAAAGAACCTTAGCAGTGAGGCATAGATAAAAAAAAGAGTAACATTTTATTGACTGTGCTGTGAATATAATTCAGATCTGGAAGTCAACAAACCCAAAATCTGTTCAACAGTTGTTTTGTTCTTATCTAATCATAAAAGGGAAAACTAAAGCGACACTTCATGTTAAAAGTTCCCATAAAGATTCCTGAGACACATCCAAGCAAAGATTAGTCATAATATGTGATTTTTCACTTTCATAATGCTCAGGCAACACCGGCATGAAGTTGTCCACTAGTCAGGGTAAAAAGTAAACAAACAAAAAATTATGAGCATTAAAAAATAAATAAATTCAAAGGTCGAACATGACTGTAAATGAATAATAAAAAAAAATCAACAAACAATAATCATAAACCTAAAAATTAAGAAATAAAATGAATAAAGCCAGCTAAAATGTAAATGTATGAACCTACATAACGTGATGTCACATGATTTCAGTCAGCTTCTTTAAGACAGCACAAAGCTGATATTGAAAAAACTACATGTACTGCATCAACTGGCACAGAGAATAGATGTTAGAATCAGAGATCAAATAGCTCAACATCCCAATTTCTAAACAAGATAGTATCCCTTTTGGACATATTCAAAATATCAAAGACTTTTCAGTGACAAGGCTCATAATCATATATATAAACAGGGAAGTTGTAACATGTTTAGGTATAAAAATAAATAATGTTAAAAAAAAAATAACAACATAATCATACATGATAATATAACAAGAGAAATAGAAAAAACAATAATCATGAAGATACAGCAATAATGATTTTAAAAATTAAACACTTGAAAAAAAAAAAGAAGGAAATAGGACAGGTCTCAAGACAGATGTCTGACATTTTTGCTGCTTCTCACATAAAAAAAGATGTAAGGCTTTTATGCTGTTTTATCTAGACTGTCTAATTTAAGGATACAATTTCTTTCAAAAATGCAACTGTACAACACCATCTCACAAAATATTAATTTTATGACTATTCAATACAAATTTCAAATCCATAAGTCTCAATCATGAACAAGATGAAAGATTGAAATTACAACCAAAACAAAGCCCCATAAAAAAATCTCAATTAAAATCAGAAATAGAAAACTGCATATTCTTCCCTATATAATTTAAGATAAAAAGATTTTTTTTTAAAGAACAAACAAAACAACAACAAAATGGACTTGGCAAACATGGTATGTTTTAAGTTTTGTTTTTTTTCTTTTCTCACTCACAAAAAAACACAAGGCCATAACCAAATTAATGTACTCTCCAATAGCAATGACATAATAAACGGTATAGGTATAACATTCAAAGAACAAAAAAAAAATTGACAATACAAATCAAAGACCTCTTGAAGAGCTATGAAATTTGATCTCAATACGAAAAATTTATTTTGTGTTAAAAATTTGTTGATAGTATCATTTTTACCAGAAAAAGTACATAACAAGAAAGGGAAATAATAAAAAAAAAACCCTCTCAAGAATAAGGCTTGTGCGACTGTTACTATAAAAAAAATTTGGAAAAAAATTTGGAAAAAAAGGAGAACCAAAAATTGTCAAA
The DNA here is from genome assembly GCA_003991915.1 of Elysia chlorotica. Classification (NCBI taxonomy): domain Eukaryota; kingdom Metazoa; phylum Mollusca; class Gastropoda; family Plakobranchidae; genus Elysia; species Elysia chlorotica. The sequence continues at coordinate 68,556 of RQTK01001496.1, forward strand.
GCAAATTATTGAATTTTTCCACAACTTGATATCATTAATCTTGAAAGCGAGAGATCAAGCTATCCACCCAACAACACCTGAAAAAAAGGGGGGAAATGCTAGGTGAGAAGTCATGAAATCCAAAATAGTGGTCTGGATGGAACAACGAGATGAGAAGAATGAAACACATGATGTCTACATCAGCCTGTACAGAACCCTCAAAACTTTGAAATAAACAGAGCCATAGTTTATATTTAAGAAAATTCCACTATAGTTGCAAAACGCTAAATCTAACCAAATGCTTTTGAAATTTCACTGGCTGATAGGCAGAATATATAATTGAAGACCACATATTTAAGAAAATTCCACTGTAGTTGCATAACGTTAAATCTAACCAAATGCTTTTGAAATTCCACAGGCTCATAGGCAGAATATTTCTTTGTTAAAAGACCAGAGTCTGCGCCAGGTACAGCTAGGATTCTAGTCTAGAGCTCAAAGATTTGGACCTAAATAAAAATAAAACTAGATACCTCACTAAACATCTGGCTCGTTAAGCATCCTGGAGCTCAGGGGGCAGTGGCAGCTTGCTGTGCTTGTTCTCAAAGTGTTGCTTGAAGGTCTTGGGGTCTGGCATCTGGGCCTGAGGAAGGAAATAAAGGAAAGCTTCAGCCTAGGACTATGTATGGAAGAGTCAACCATTTCCATGTAGGCGACTTGGTGATACAATAAATATATACAGTTCTCAGTAACCCTAATAGGAAACCAAAGGGATGTTTGCTAGTTGGTGTATTAAGCCCCTATGTCAGCAACAAGGCTATATCGTGGTCAGGTTCCAAGATGTTCTTTTCAGGAGAGAAGCCTTCTACTAATTTCCTAGGTTCCCAAGATACTGCAAGGGGTCCCAAGACTAGTGCCAGATGATATTACATGCTACCACAGTGACAAAGACCAGAATTGCTGTCTCGGCTGGTCAAATTATACGCACACTGACCCTACACGTAGGGGACAAAATCCTATTATTATCCCAAAATCCCTGACTGTGGGATGGAATCAGGAACCTATCGAGTGAGAGCCCAATGGGTTCTAAGCCTAAGGTCTGACTACTTTTATGTGCTTCCAAACAGAGACAGAGCGGGGACACAAAGACTTCTGCTTTAAACAGCCAGTCCCATAATTCCACATTGATCGAACTAGTAGAAAGAAAGATTGTTTTTATGAACTCATGAGCAGGAGGTTTTCGTTTTAAGTCTCGGCTGGTGCCTCCTATTTGTAACAAATATTTTCAAAATCTAGCATTAATTGTAAAAAAACAAAACAAACAAAGACAGCACAGGGGAAACCTAAAAAAAAATGTCAGATACGTCAAAATTTTTAGGAACAGAAATTTCCCCAAGGATAGTTTACTTTTTTCTCTTGGGCTTTGTTAGAATGGAAATCACAATGATAAATGAAGAGATAAATGGTTTTAAATGGTTACATTTATTAAAAGAAATAGGTGTATTACATGTAATATTACTGGCTAACAGACATTTACTGGAAAACAAAATGTGCTATGGATTTTCTTCATTTTTGGGTTCCCTTTAGTTTGTATTTTTCTTTTTATTATGCATTCATATCTGCATTAAGTATTTTTTTTTTTATTAAATAAAAGCTAACAGACCAAAGTGCAAAATAGTTCGCTAACTTAATTAGAATGGTTTTGCGGAGATTTGCCAAAATGGACAATAGACCTATCTGAGATCAAACACACCCCAGCAGGAATCATAATTAATTCGGAAAAGACAAGGACTGGATAGGATGGACATATGGGTATTATTCCGAAGAATAAATGATGTTTATCAAAAAAACTAGGGGTTGAAATTGGTAACCGGATGAAGTCAACTACAATGTCAATAAAACAATATTCATAAATGCAAAGTTCTTTCCATTTCTTTTTTGTACTCGCAAAACTTGGGTTAATTTCTTCTATAACTCTGGTTTTTAGTGGCACAATTAAATGCAGTTGTTAAAAAAACATTGTTTTGCTATAAGCGTCTGAGTCATCCAGGAGAGTCACAGGGTGTCTTTGTGGGAATAAAATTTCAAGCTTTTATATATGTATTAACCTTCACGAGGATTTTTCTCCCCAGAAAAAAAAATACTGTGGCATCAAAAACTTTTCGAAATTACTGGGAAAATGTTTTCCGTACATCGGATTCAGAAACTAGAAAAATTTCCGCAGGATCCGGACCCAAATTATATTTCCAGAAAAATAGCATCCCTGTTAGACAGTTAGCCAAGTGACACTATATATACTAAGTACTTTAATTAACATCAAGTTTAAGGTACCCTTACCTTACACACAGGGCAGACATGGGTCAGAGCCTTTGCTGCTGCCTTCTTTTGATCGGCTAAAGTTGTGGTGTTTTTCTGGCTAGCTTTCTTGGCGGCATTCTTTGCCTGAGACTGTAACTTCTGCTGCCCACGAGCCATCAAGCCCAGCTCTTGGTGAAAAACTCACTGAAATGAGTGAAATAGATGGTTGCTTATGATAGTTAGTTTAATTATTTATCATCTTTTTCTTACCCAACATGGGTAAAACTAAATTTACCTGCGGTACAAATGGCAATATAGCAAAAATAATGGTCAATTTACAGTACTAAACCTCTCGTTGGTAAAATACAATGAGGGGTCTGAAAGCATCATATATGACAATAAATGTGATGTAATTGTGCAACTTATTGGGTTTGCCTCTAGGTGCGTTGATACATTGTCACTTTATCAGTGTGAATTAGTGAACAGTTATTTAATAAGTGTGATATATATTGGTTTCTATTAACATACGCCATGGACTTGAAGTATTTTATAAAACATGAATTTGGAATGGACCTATTGTCTCGTTCTTTTTTTTTCATGGGGCTTGCCTTTTATTTAATCTGCAGCTGCTATGTTAGTATGTATTCTTCAGCTTCTCAACACTAGTTCTAGCAGATTCGATATGCACCAGTGCTGTGTTTCTGTCAACATTTTACAATAAGTAATTGTTCATATTTTTCATAGAAACGATGTAGCCCATATTGCAATATTTAAAAAAATGTTATATACTGTACATTATGCTCTGTTTTGAGACCTAGAAAATTGTCATCCCAGTTGTATACACTGGTCCCCACACTACACTCATTGTAAATCATGTTTGGAGATTTTGATGTCTACAAACCAAAAAAAACAAAACAATTCTTTTAAATTGTACATGTACTACATGCTAACAAAGGAATACAAAAGGACCAATATGAGTGTATTAAGATATAATTGGTGGCATTTCACAAAAGATAGTGATTCAGATTTGAGATAGGACATTTTTTCCATATTTCTTTCTGTATTCTGCTATGTCTATCTGTAATCCAAACACGTCACATCGCTTTGGGTAATCATTTAGGCCTGCATTATTATTACATTATAATGTAACTTCCATTGTAACACAAAACAATATTAAAACAAAAAATTAGATGAAGAAGTCACCATCCTCGTGCTCTCAATCTTTAAGTAAATATCTCTCACTTCTCCTCCTCCCTCCTTCTCTGAGTCTTTGCTTCCAGTCTCTCTTGACCGGTACTCTTCTCTCCCTTCCCCCTCCTCCGCTCCTTTGCCCGCTAAGGACTTCTCCCATCCTCTCTCCATCTCTACCATTCACTCATTATCTCCTTCTGCTCTGCCCTCCTGACTCCTGCTATTGAAATCAAAATCATTCATTTTTTCATGCACTGATCTACAAATGGAATTTAAAAGATTAAGAAGAAACCAATAGTTTTGATCACAACAAAATTTTCAAAGGTTTACAGATCATAATCTGAATAAAACTAAATTTTAAAAAAAGAAACTTAAGTTGGAAATTGCAATCTACATTCTCCTATGCATAACCTGTACTAACTTTGGTAAACCAGGAGTACTTCAGAATGTTTGGTTTTCTAAAAAAAAAGTAAAAATTGGTACAACTGGGGTTAAACGAAAAGTTTAAAAAAAACTGAGTTTGGCTTTCTTCAACAGCTTGACTGAAAGATTATGTCATTGAAATAAAAACAAAAACAAATTTAAAATATTTAGATTTTGAGCTAGTGTACTAAATTTGGACAAAAATAGGCTATATATATTATAATCTAGATTTAACCCTTTTAACACTATGCAATAATTGCCTATATATGCCAGAAACACAATGAGTAATTTAGAGAAATTTTAGACCTATTTTGAAATGCCATTGATATAGACATACTTTGTAATATATACCAAGTGTTGCATATCATTGGAAAGGTAATTGAAAAATCTATAACATAATTATGATCCGGGGAAAAAATATGAATAATTATGTATGCAAATTAGCTAATTTGCATATCTAAAAATAGAAAACGACATGCTAAAAATAGACAAAAATTGATATTCTGACTCAAATAAACATTGTATTACCCACCAATATCTTTCTTTATTGCTTTTTACATTTGTGCTTGTCAATACAAGTTCCATGCAGCCCTTTGTGACACTTATTGCAGGCTGTACGGGCCCTTTAGCAACCACCAGGTTGTTTTCGATCTGAGCATACGCCTCTTTTTCTTTGTAAATCAGGTTCTAACCCAATGGTTTGCATGTATTAGATCTAGATCTAATTCTACCTCACTTTTGACTTTCACCTTCTACTTCTTCTGAACTACTGACATCATCTTCAAATTCATCTAAAGCAAAATCAGACTCATCTGAAGTTAGATCTATATAAGGGGAATCTTCCTCCATCCTAAAATCACTATTGTAAGCAGAAGTTAGAGCTCAAAATCGTAACAACTTTTCTGGCCCAAGTGGAATACTATTTTTGTCAGAACCGGAAGTGCTTGGTCATAAAAAAGGCGAATAAATCATATTAGGATAATTAGTAAACGTACAAAACGTACTTCATTTGTATAACAATTCAGGTCCACATTAAAATGGTCCAATCTCAGGGCCGATGTATCGGCCCTATTGTTGTCTTGACACCAGACATGTTGGCCGATATATCAACCCTGTCGTGTTCAAAGGGTTAAAGATTAGTCCATTGTTTGGCAAAGAATAGCGAAATAAAAACTATAAACGCGTAGGGCAACATATCTATCTAGATTAGTTGTATAGCCCTAGATTAGACACTGCCACTGTCCAACATGATCAACACACACAAAAAAAGAAGAAATTTTTAAAAATGAAAGACCTCAAAAGAATTTATACCGTTTTAAGTGAAGAATATTTAAGTAGGCCATAGATCTACCACTGCAACTACCTACATGTACTAAATCAATCTAGATTATCTGGAAATAGGGCAGGCATACAGTATTGTTGATCGATTTTAACATTTATATTTAAGTGTGTGTGTGTGTGAGTGAGAGAGAGAGAGAGAGAGAGAGAGAGAGAGAGAGAGAGAGAGAGAGAGAGAGAGAGAGAGAGAGAGAAAGAGAGAGAGACAGAAATCATAATATCGTCAGTCTAGATCTCCAGATTCACTGTAAAGACTCAAACTCTAGATTTAGAATTCACCGTTAGATAGAAAGATACAGTTAGATCTAGATCTATATCTCCAGATCTAGGATCTAGAATCTGAGGATCATGAACTATCGAAGATAGGTATTCACCACGAAATCTTTCTTCGAAAACAAAATTCGTCCACCTCTTACCTTATGTAACAATATAATCTTTGTCTTATTAAACAGCTGTGTGTATTTAAATGTAGCAAAAAATCATCTCCGGCGTCAGTAATTCCTTTTCTAGAATCGTCTAGATCTAGATCTAGATCTTGTTGTTTGTAAAATCTATGTCACTCACGACTCAAGATGGCCTAACTGGTAGTAACTGGTATCCAGGGTTGCCAGGTGGTTTGTTCATTCGGATGCCAAATTCGCAGCTTGAAAGTGTCAGAAAAGTGCCAGATTTTATTATCAACAACGAAACATTCTGAACTCTGTGTATTTGATACTAGGCATAGCCTGAAGCACACTAAAATTACTTGATCTTCTGCCTGGGGAAAAAGCAATTGACATCTAGGTTAAAATTTTTCTGAAAACAACGATTTTCTAATTTTCTAACTGACACCACATTAGTGGGTCTGGCTAGGATACAAAGGCGTCCAAAAATAGTTGTTTTTTTTTTCAGACAATTTTTAACCTAGATGTCAATTGCTTTTTCCCTAGGCAGAAGATCAAGTAATTTTAGTGTGCTTCAGGGTATGCTTAGTATGCGTCTATTTTTGGACGCCTTGCTAGGATAAAACACTCTTCTGGTCCACAGGACTTGAATAGGTCTATGCCAGATAGGTCTTGCGTTGTTTGCCAGATTAGAAATAGTACTGTGATCATTATGCCAAAACATTTCTTAAAAAAATAATATGATTGTACCAACCACTTGGAAACGAGGTAAGCTTATAGATCACAGATGTCTAACTAGTGCTATGTATACATCTATGGTAATTTAATTTTCTTTTTAACCATTACAACTATAACGGGCAAATCACAATAATTATTATTACATGTATGATGTATGTCCGTTTTTGTTTGTTTCACACTTGGAAAAATAAGCACCGTGTGCACATCCACCAAGACTCCTATTTTTGGAAATGAGTCAGCTTGGCCTAAATTCACCCATAATAGTTTCAAAATAGACGGTTTTTGTTTTTTTCTTTGCTGGTTTTTTTTTCTGTGTCTTTATGTTGTTGTTTAAAAATTGGGAAGGGCGGGAGGTTATGTTATTCTTCTTTATGTGTGAGTTTGTGTGCGGGGGGTTGATTCATCGAATCCAAGCCTAATTAAAGTTCACTGTAAATTATTTTATGTCATCGAACTGACCAATGTGTTTACAATGGTTTATCTTGGTCAAATTTGTATGACAGATAAAGCAAAATATTACTCAAAGACACAATAACGATTAATTTGTTCAGCCACCTCAGCCTATATAGCTTGGACTGTACATGTTCTACATGAAACTTAGCTCATTTAAACGTTGTTCAGCTTCGTGTACTTTGGCGACTTGGCCTGTCGTTTTCGGAAACCTCAAGCTTTACATTAATTTCATGTAGGCCTACTGCCCGCGTCTTTACCATATATACGTAGCTGTAAAAGAAGCCTGATCACATTTTCGATTGTTATTTGTATCTCTCCTCCGCCTCCTTTTCCAAGGTTATGCACTACAGGAAGACATTTAAGCCGTTACTTTCATTACAACTGCTGCTACTGTTGCTACCGCCGCTACTGCCGCTACTCCCCCCTCCTCTCCTCCTCCTCCTCCTCCTCCTTCTCCTCCTCCCCCCCTCCTCCTCCTCCTCCTCCTCCTCCTCCTCCTCCTCCTCCTACTACTACTACTACTACTACTACTACTACTACTACTACTACTACTACTACTACTACTACTACTACTACTACTACTACTACTACTAAATAAATATGTCGATCGTGGGATTCGAACCTCATACCATCCGTGCTGGAAGCTACCGCTCTACCACTTGAGCCAGTTAGCCCCTCTCACTACACAATAACGTGTAATGTCCGAACTGTGCCCAATTAAAAAAAAATAAATAAATAAGATAAGAGCAGATAACTCTGCAAAATATTTCGTTTCCTCAGAATGCAACTGTTGTATGTGACAATGATATTAAGGTTGGATTTACGAAAACTAAAAACTACTATTTGAGTATTTCCTACCTTTATAGGACATACAACAAATTCACACGGTCGGTTGTCCTCCTATGAATCACCGAAACTACCAAATTTATATCGATAAAAGTTAATTGTTAATATAGCCTTTTTCAATAAGAACTCCAATTTTAAGAGATGTGAGACATAAGAGAATTGTATTCTGAGGTAACGATTTTTACGTTTGACAAGCCTTCAATCATCACATTATCACTATATAGCCTATATAGTGCTGATGTTGGGCGTTAAACCAACCACTACAATCATAAAATTAAAATTACTTCAGGGCGAAACTACCCAAAATTACAGGCAAAGTCACCGAATTGGCTGACGTGAACACATTTTAGCAGGAGAAGGGTAATAGTGATCTATTAAATTTTAAAATGGTTTTCGATCTCCGATCCATCATTTATTTTGTTCTTTCCGATCAACCAAGCATGTTTTTTCTTTTTTATGTTTATTGACAGACCCCCCCCCCTTTTTTTTGTTCTTTCTTTGCATCAATCCATCACTTTTTTTTTATTAGCCACTGCCTTATGGAATCTTGAAATAGCTAAGAGTGGACATTATAGTTAGCAGCATGCATGTTCAAGGTAATTGGTTACATAACGTCATGGATAGAGGGTTTTATAGGACAAAGATAAGGATTGGTTTACACTCGTTTATTAACAATTTCATGTAAAGGCAATTTTGTAAGTATAGTTTTGCATATTTTCGAAGCTAGTAAGTGCTATAGTAGTAGTAGTAGTAGTAGTAGTAGTAGTAGTAGTAGTAGTAGTAGTAGTAGTAGTAGTAGTAGTAGTAGTAGTAGTAGTAGTAGTAGTAGTAGTAGTAGTAGTAGTATCAGTAGTAGTAGTAGTAGTAGTAGTAGTAGTAGTAGTAGTAGTAGCAGTAGTAGCATTAGTACATGTAGTAGATGTAGCAATGGTATCCTATGTTATTCTGTCATGAGAAGCCTCAACTATAAAGCCCTCCATCAAGTTTATTTATAGAGCTATAAAGGGTATTCAGCTCTGTTGTCCAACGACTTCTATTACATCGAGTGTTTTAAGTTATATATGCCTTCTCAAAATTTTACCAAACACTGGATAATCCGGTTTTTTGAAATTTAGGGAACTTAAAGTACTTGCTTTTAAGTGATGGACGTCACATTTAAAAAAAGAATCATGAAGCAAATTTCATTCTTGTAAGTCAAACCTCTTCATCAATCACCATGTACGAGAAGTGATTATTCTTTTATTAGGATCAGTCGGTGTTGTTGGGTCTTGTTCAATCTCTTCTTTTTAAGGAAGTGACAATGGAGGCTTGTTTGACATTAGGTTTAAGCTTAATAGTCATATCTTTTCATCTCGTCAATGCAGGTAAGTTATTTCCATTATTAAGATAAATATGTTTGCAAATTTTGAAGTTATTGCTCCAATTTTAAAAATGTTGCATTCATTATCTTACAAACAACCCATTTTGGAAAAGTTTTGCAGGATACCTAAGTATTGTAAGTGAAATCGTGGAAAAAAATTTAATTTTTTTCTTCTATTTACTCGTTTATGGTACGAACCGTGTTTTTATATCGGACTTTAAACTCTACGAATTGGTTGATATTACTGGAAAACAACATTATTATGCTCTGTAAAAAAAAGTCTTGCTTAGTGCTTACAAAACAGTAATCTTTGATGGGAAAACCCGATACTCTCTTATAGCTCCATGTCTCCTGGATTGCAACTTAAAGTTCCAAACACGGCGATGAAATCCCTAAGCGGGATATCTTAAGCATGGCCGGTTGTTGTTGTTGTTGTTTTTGAGTTGGTTTAACGTCAACATCAGCACTAAGTAGGCTATATTGTGGACGGACCTCAAGTCTGGCGTCTAACAATTTTATGTGCTGCCACATAAGAGACAGGGCGGGGATACCATGGCTCCTGTCTCAGCCATCACATTAATATGACACCGACCCAACCAGTAGGGAGCTAACTCGCTAGGACTTGAACCATGGACCTTTCGCCGATGTTATACCCCACGGCCACCCCCACCCCCCACATTATACATGAAACCGACTTAACCAGTAGAAAAAAACAACCCCAAAAACCCCAAAAAACACGACCGGAAAAGATGGGCTTGAATCCGGACCTCTTGCTTTGGAAATCAACTCTTTAACCCTATCGCTTCCATGCTCCCTCAATGTTAACATAATGTCCCAAGGAACTTAAACTCAAGAAATCTCTTCTGACAATTCCCAGGTGACGCCACACTGAGTGATGCCGGGTCTGTCTCTAGGAACATCCGTGCGGGCCCCCTGTCCACCGAGTGTAGAGTCGTGACTAAAATCATGTCCTGCCTGGACCACCGTCGGCGGATTGTCTGCCCCTGGAGCTGTCCAGAGCACGGTGAGCTCTGTCTCGTCAAGGGAAGAGAAACTTCGCTGCCAGTGTAGTTGTTTTTCTCTATGTTTCTAAGGTCAAAAAACAAACAAAACAAAAACCCACATCCACCATCACCATCACCACCAGCAGCAGCAAAAGCAGCAGCTAGCAGCACCACCACCACCACCTCCGCCAGTAAAAACAACAACAACAACACCCAAAGCCCAGCGCATGGTGAGCTCTGTCTCGTCAAGGGAAGAAGAGTTCGCTGCCAATGTAGTTTCTTTTATGTTCTCCCCAGGTTTAAACAAAAACAAAAAAAACAACTTACATCACCATCATCATCACCACCAGCACCAGCAGCAGCACCACCACCACTACCACCACTAAAACAGTAACAACGAATAACAACAACAACAACAGCAACTACAATAAGAGCAACATGAACAAGAGCAACAACAATAAAAAAAACAAAGATTCAACAACAGCAATACCAACAGCAATAATAACAACAACAAAAACAGAACAACGACATAAACATCACCACAAGCATCTGGAACTTTTACTGTGAAATTGAATTGAATGAAAACGATTGACTTTAAACTTTGTTTTCTTTTTTTCTCTCCAATTGAGAACACACTGCAGACTAAAAATATTACATACTCATAAAATAAGGGATAAAAAAAAACAGACAAAAAGAAAAAGTCCAACAACAACAGCAATACAATTTAAAAGAGTGGGTTGCATGTGTTGTAATTTTACTTTAGCTTTCTTCTGATTTTTTTTCTTATTATTATTATTATTATTATTATTATTATTATTATTATTATTATTATTATTATTATTATTATTATTAATGTTATTATTGTTATTATTCAATTTCTTTTTCAAGTCATTATAAACCACAGTTCATCCGTCATTTCGCTCTACTTTTGATCCGTATTTAAGCTAATAATAAATACTCCCCCATGCCCCCCTCTATGCACTGACACTCCCACACATCACACACCACACACCACACACCTCCCACATGGATTTTACGACATGGTCAGTTTGACGCAGGTCCAGAAGGTGTCACTTTACTATTGGTGCGATATATAGATAGAGAGAGAGAGAGAGAGAGTGAGAGAGAGAGTGAGAGAGAGAGGGGGGAGAGAGAGATAGACATAAAGGGGGAGAGAGGG
>RQTK01001497.1:0-81532 GCA_003991915.1 Elysia chlorotica
AATTTGATGGCTTAACTAGGATAAATGTATCTATATCAGCCAAAATAAATGATATAGAACACAAAATAGGAGATTTGCAGTCAATTTCTCATAAAAAATATTCTGGTTAATACAATTGTGAAAAATCTTAGATTAACTCAACAGTCTTTATCATGCTAAAAAAATATTTTTTAACCTTAAAAACTCTCCATTATCTATATGTATTTATCTAGCAAGTTTCATTGCGGATATTGAGCTGATTGTAGCGATTAATCCTCGTCTTATAACAAATGAAATAGAGTCTATACTTGAACCAAATTCTTTGTTTATAACCCATATATTTGATACTGCCTTAGAGTCGTTCTGTAATGCTAATAGTATTGAAACTTTACAGATAATAAATGAAATAGATTTTCTTAATAATCTTAATGAGACTGATAATCAAAAAATTCATCAAAAAGCTATAATAGCCCATGTCAGTTCAGGTACAACAGGAAATTATAATAAGCATTATCACAATCTTAGTCAAATATGCAAATATGCAAATCTTACAAAAGAATATTTAGGCTTATTAGATAATGAACATTTATTGATAGCTTTATCATTAAATCATGCGTTTGCATTTTCATATCAGCTATTACCAGCTTTAGCTATGGGTTTGGATTTAACAATTATTGCAGAATTTAACCCAAAGCAAATATCTCTATTAGTGAATAAATCTAAAATTACAGCTTTAGCTCTTTTACCAACTATGTATCATGATCTTCTTAAAGAAGATCTTGTAAACCATAATCTAAGGTATTTAAGTGATGCTGGAGATGTAGCATCTGAAGATTTATACAAGGCTGTGAAACAAAAATTTAATACAAACCTACTAAATGGTATCGGTATGACAGAGCTGTATGGCTATGGACAAAATATCACTCCAAATAATGATATCAATACGGTAAAAATTTTTGAAGATACGGATATTAAAATAGATAAGTTTAAAGATAGTCAATATGGAAAAATTTTTGTAAAAAGTTATATGCAGCCTTTAGATGTATTTGATCGTGATGATAAATATAAAATAACTACACAATGGTTAGAAACAGGTGATATTGGAAGTTTTGATAGCCAAACAAGAGAGCTAACTTTTTATGGTAGATATAAAGATATTATTATAAAAGGTGGCTCAAATATCTCTCCAATAGAGCTAGAGAATGCAATTTTACGCTTTGGTGATATAAAAGATTGTGTAGTGATTGGTAAAGCTGATAAAGTATGGGGAGAAACTATTTGTGGATTTGTGGTTGAAAATCATTATTCATTGGATGAAGTAAATGACCATCTAGCTAAGTATGTGGCGGACTATAAAAAATTAGATAAATTAATTCACATTGACCAAATACCCCTAACAAGTACAGGCAAGACTGATAGACAAAAACTTAAACAGATTGCAAATAATAAATTCTAACTTACCACCGTACGCTATATTTGAAGATACGCTAACCAAAAGTTCAGGCTATTATTTTTATAATCCTGTTGCAGAAATAATTGCCTATGATGAAAAATCATTAGAACAAGCTTTTGATAAATTACAACATCTTCAATTACAAGGATTATATCTTGCAGGATTTATAAGCTATGAAGCGAGCTATTACATAAATAAAAACCTAGACCATTTACGCTCAGAAAATGATGGCAAACTTCTTCATTTTGTAGCATTTAAAAGCCATTCAAATAAAATTCCTTGTATGCCTTTAGATGATGGGACTATAGATTTGATGATTGATGAGCTTAGTGTAAGTGACTATCATAAAAGTTTTAATAAAGTACACGAAGCTTTAATAAGTGGAGAGAGTTATCAGATAAATCTAACAAAAAATATTTATGCTAAAACTAAACACTCAAGTCATCAATTGTATAGTAAACTTAAGCAGTTACAACTAGTTAGGTATGCGGCATATTTACCTTTTTTAAAGCCAGATGTTATATCTATATCACCGGAACTTTTTTTTAAGAAAGATGGTGAGAGTTTAACGGTGCGACCGATGAAAGGTACTGCTAAATTAACTGCTGATATAGAAAAGAATCAAGCTATATACGAAGAATTAAAAGGCTGTCAAAAAAATAAATCTGAGAATCTTATTATTGTAGATCTATTAAGAAATGATTTGGCAGGAATTGCAAAAGATCATACAGTAAAAGTAGATAAGCTTTTTAACATAGAAAAATATAACTCATTACTACAAATGACTTCACAGATATCTGCAAAAGTTAATGAAGATATTTCCTTTAGAAAAATACTAGATAGTTTATTTCCTTGTGGTTCAATCACTGGAGCACCTAAGCTTCGTACTATAGAGCTTATCAAAAATACTGAGAAGACTAATCGAGGAGTTATATACTGGTTGTATTGGTTATATAATGCCAAATAATGATATGTGTTTTAATGTTGCTATTAGAACACTAGAAAAGACAGATGAGAGTATAAAGTTAGGGGTTGGTGGTGGAATTACTGTTTATTCAGATTGCCAATCAGAATGGCAAGAGATGGATACTAAAATTAGCTTTATAAAGGAATTATACAAACCGAACTTTTCTCTAGTTGAGAGCATATATTTACATAGTAAATTTAGGGATTTAGATATGCATTTAAATCGTCTAGAGAATTCTGCTAAAAGATTATTTTTTGATATAGATATTAAAAACATCAGTTATGAATTACATGAATATGCCACTAAATTAGATTGCTATAAAGAATATAAAATTCGTTTAGAATACCACTATAATAAAAATATTGAGATTAGCCATACTATAATTGATAGCTCTAATATAAAACCTATTAAACTGATAATCAATCAAGAGAAAATTGATTCTAAAAATAAACTCTTTAGATATAAAACAACTCATAACTCTACTAGAGGTTTTTATACAGAAAAGCATAATAAATATATAGCGAATCAGGAGGATAAAGAACTTTTGTTTTTAAATGAGTTTGGGAATATTACAGAAACTAGATTTCACAATATTTTAATAGAAAAAGATGGCAAAAGGTATACGCCATTACTTACTGATGGTGTGCTAGATGGTGTAGCTAGAAAAATGCTGATAGCTAAAGAAAGCCTTATTCCTAAAAGTATTAACCTAAATGAACTTAAATCTGCAGATAAGATCTATCTTATAAATAGTGTTAGAGGTTTGATCCCTGCGTATTTGGATAATTGAAATGATATTATACATAGACCATTATGATTCTTTTACTAATACAATTGTAGATTATGTCAGATATTTAGGCTTTGAGGTTTGTATTAAAAAGACTGATGAACAGCTAGATGATTTGTATCAATATACACACATAGTAATTGGTCCTGGTCCAGGTCATCCCAATGAATTAAGAGGTTTGTATTCTGTAATAGATTTTTGTGAGAATACTAATAAACCACTATTAGGGATATGCCTAGGTCACCAGTTAATTGGTCAATATTATGGATGTGATATTATAAAACCAAAATCTATATTTCATGGTAGAAACTCTCTTATTTTTACAGAGAATAATTGTATTTTATACAAAGGTTTACCTGAAATGTTTGAAGTAACAAGATATCATTCTCTTATCGTTGGTAATCTAAAGTTTCCTTTATTAACCACATCAAAAACTACTGAGAATAAAATTATGGCATTTAAACATAATAAGAAAAATATATTTGGTATACAGTATCATCCGGAGGCTTATCTTACGGAATATGGGCTAGAAGTTTTAGGTAACTTTCTAAAGATTAGTCAAACTTTTTGAGACTTTATATAAAATACTTAGTATTTGATGTTACGCACCATACATATTTTGACCACTAATGCGGATATTTCAGTATATTTAAACTATTAAAATAGTGTAAATAAAATCAAAATAATTAAGAATACAAATCAATCTTTTATTGGAACAGCCCTGATATACTTTATCTATTAATTGTTATTTATAGGGATTACTATATCATTGTAACTATTAATACTTATAAATTTTTAAAATGCAAAATTTCACATTTTTTATCAGTTGTGCAAAAGGATTAGAATTACTTCTTAAAGAAGAAATTGCTCAATTAGACATCGTGGCAAATGAAAAACTAGCGGGTGTAGAGTTTACAGGAACTCTAAAACAGGCGTATCAAGTCTGTGTGAATTCAAGATTAGCAAGTCAAGTAATGCTAAAACTAGCTCAGCAAAAAGTTGTAAATCAACAAGAATTGTATGATTTCGTATCTACAATTGATTGGTTAGATTATTTTACGGAAAAGCAAAGTTTCAAGATTGTAGTATCAGGTCACCATTACGAATTTAATAACACTATGTTTGTATCTCAAAAAGCAAAAGACGCTATTGCAGATCAGTTTAGAAAAGAGACTGGCGAACGACCAAATATAGATACTAATAATCCAGACAACATTATTAAACTACATTTAAACAAACAAACAATAAATATATTCTTATGTATAAATATTGAGAGTTTACATAAAAGATCATATCGCCAGTTCCAAGGTGAAGCACCATTGAAAGAAAACCTAGCTGCAGCTATATTGATCAAGGCTGGCTGGTTAGAAGAGCTTAAGAAGCCTATTCCTATCTTGCTTGACCCTATGTGTGGTTCGGGAACCATCTTGATAGAGGCTGCACTTATGGCTAAAAATATCGCTCCTGGTTTATTAAATGGTAATTTTAAAGTATTCCAGTCAAATATGCATGATCGTGAGCTATGGTTGTCAGTGCTAGAAGAAGCAAAGGCAAATGTTGTTTCATCAAATGCTAAAATATATGGTCAAGATATTGATGGTTATGTACTTGAAAAGGCTGAAAAAAATATAGCAGTAGCAGATCTTGAAGATATCATTTCTTTAAGTAGGAGAGATGTTAGAAATTTAGTCAATGATTTTAACGGTGAAGGTATGATCGTTACAAATCCACCGTATGGAGAAAGATTGTATGGTGATAAGCTTGAGCAACTGTTAAATACTTTCAAAATATTTGCCGAAAGATTAAATGAGCACTTCCAAGGCTGGAAACTAGCCATATTAACTAGCTATACAGATTCTATAAAACAAATGCAGATTAGAAGTATTAAGAAGAACAAATTTTATAACGGTGCTTTAGAAGTAATGTTATATCAGTTTGATCTTAATTCAGAGTCAATATTTAAGTATGAATCTCAGCTTGAAAAAAATATCCGTATAGCAGAAGCAGCAGCTTTAAAATCTGATGAGCATATTGATTTTGGAAATAAACTTAAAAAGAATCTTAAAAGCTTAAGACCATGGTTAAAGCAAGCAGATATAGAATGTTTTAGATTGTATGATGCTGATATTCCAACATTTTCTGTAGCGGTAGATGTTTATGAAAATAATGTGTTTCTACAAGAGTATAGGGCAGATGCAACAATTGATCCAAATACTGCAAAACAAAGGTTCTATCAAGCTATATATCAGATACACCATACTCTAGGTGTGGATTATGAAAATATATATACTAGAGTCAGACAGCGCCAAAAAGGTAAAGATCAATATCAAAAATCATCAGAAAGCAATAATTTCCATGTGATAAAAGAGTTTGATGCTAACTTTTATGTGAATTTCGAAGATTACTTAGATACGGGTATATTTTTAGACCATAGAAAAATTAGACAATTAGTTGCTAAGACATCTAAGGATAGATCTCTACTTAATCTATTTAGTTATACTTGTACTGCAAGTGTTCATGCAGCACTAAATGGTGCTCATACTACAAGTGTTGATCTTTCTAATACTTATTTAGATTGGGGTAAGAGAAATTTTGTACTTAATGATTTAGATATTTCTAAGCATGATTTTGTACAAGCAGACTGTGTTGCTTGGTTAAAAACTAACACTAAAAAGTTTGGTGTTATATTTTTAGATCCTCCAACATTTTCAAACTCTAAGCGTATGACTGATGTTTTAGATATACAAAGAGACCACGAATTACTTATTAATCTGTCTATGGACTCATTAAGAAAAGATGGTACCTTATATTTCTCTAATAACTTCAGGAAATTTAAGATGTCTCAAGCTATTTTAGATAATTTTGATTGTCAAAATATTGATAAAAAATGCCTATCTCGTGATTTCTTATCAAATAAGAATATTCATAATTGTTGGGAAATTAAGTACAAGACGAATAAATAAGTCTTATATATTAACTAATACTTTTCAATAAAGTTTCTATCAAGCTTATTCTAGCCTCAGCAGTTTTTGTTGTTTTTATTATAGATAGTGTGTGATCTTTATTTAATCTAAACTCGGTTGGTCTTGATTGGATAAGTTTAATTATTTTGACTGGCTCTATATCTGCATTTGGTGAGAATATAGCTTTACCAGAACTTGCAAAAACTTTAATTTGTAATACACCAATAGCTATAGCATCTAGTTTTATATGGGCTGTTTTAAGTAAGTATATTACCTCTAAAGGTAGCTTACCAAATCTATCAATTAGCTCTATTTTTATATTTACTAATTCATTATGATTTGCTTTTGATATTCTCTTATAGATATTCAAACGCGTATTTACATCAGTAATGTAATAGTCTGGAATAATAGTTGGTATGTTTAATTCGATTTCACAAACAGTAGAGTTAACTATTGTTTCTATATCTAGATTTTTGCCTTGTCTTAGGTTATCAATGGTTTTCTCAAGTAGCTCCATATATAGGTTTAAGCCGATTCCATTAATATTACCACTTTGTTCTTTACCAAGTATTTCACCTGCACCACGAATCTCTAAATCATGGTTGGCTAGTGTAAAGCCACCACCAAGTGATTCTGTACTGCTAATAGCATCTAGTCTCTTTTGAGCATCTCTAGTAATACCAGCTACATCTGGGGTTAATAAGTATGCATATGCTTGATGATGAGATCGACCAACTCTACCTCGGATTTGATGAAGTTGACCTAGCCCTAAATTATTAGCATTTTCTATAATTAGAGTATTAGCATTAGGTATATCAATACCTGTTTCGATAATAGTAGTACATAGTAAAATATGATATTTATTATGTTTAAAATCAAACATTATTTTTTGAATTTCTTTCTCACTCATTTGACCATGAGCAACAGCTATCCTCAAGCGAGGAAATATCTCTTCTAAGATTTCTTTTTTCTTGTTTATAGTATCGACATTATTATATAAATAGAATATTTGTCCACCACGAATAGTTTCTCTAGCAACAGCTTCACGAATAATACTTACATCATATTCTTTGACAAAAGTATTAACAGATAGTCGCTTAGCAGGAGCAGATGCTATGATAGACAAATCCCTAAGAGAAGAAAATGCCATACTCAAACTTCGAGGAATAGGAGTTGCTGACATTGTTAAAATATCAATCTCAGCCTTTAATGCTTTAAGCTTTTCTTTCTGTGCCACACCAAATCTATGTTCTTCATCTATTATCAATAAACCTAAGTTTTTAAAATCAATTTTTGATGAGATTAGCTTATGAGTACCAATAATAATATCTACATTACCATTTTTGAGATTATCAAAAAGTTCTTCTTGAGCTTTTGTAGTTTTAGAACGAGTAATCACATCTATGTTGACAGCAGTATTTGAAAATCTATCTCGGAAACTATTATAGTGTTGTTGAGCGAGGATTGTAGTAGGTACTAATATTGCAACTTGCTTTTGATTTTGCGTTGCTAAGAATGCAGCTCTCATCGCAATCTCTGTTTTACCAAATCCAACATCACCACAGATAAGTCTATCCATGGGTTTTATACTAATCATATCTTTAAATACATCAGCTATAGCTTTGATTTGATCAGGCGTTTCTTCATATGGAAAATCAGCACAAAACCTTAAGTAATCTTCTTCATCTAGTGAATTACTAAAATCTTGTCTAAGCTCTCTTTTAGCATATATTTCTAATAAGCTAGCAGCTGTATCAATTATTTTTTTTATGGTTTTTTCTTTCTGCTTTTTCCACTTATCAGAACCTAGTCTATTTAGAGCAATACTATCTGTAACAGAAGAGTTATAAATACTTATTAGATTTAGAGATGTAATCGGTACATAAATTTTTGCTTCATTAGCATAAGTTAGAAGTATAAATTCATCTTTTCTGCCATTTAACTCTATAGTTTCTAAGCCCTCATATCTACCAATACCATGATCTATATGAACAACATGCATGCCAGCTTTTAGATCTGTTAGATCTTTTAAATCTACAGTAGGGTGTTGATCATGTTCAGATACCTTTTTGTTGATATCATGTTTATGTTCTGGAAATAAATCAGTTTCAGTGATAATTATGGCGTCGTTATCAATGATCATACCATCTTGGAATGGCGATATGATAATGCTAAATTTATCTTTAGATTTTAGGGCAGCTTCAAAGCTAGTAGCTTCTTTTATATTAAAATCTAATTTATTTAAATGCTCTAATAATATTTCAGCTCTACCATTAGAGTCAGTAGTAAATATCACTTTACTAAAATTATTAGTTTTAATAACCTCTTGTAATGATTTAAAAGGTTGTGCTAGTTTATAGTTAGCATTTAGTCCTTGTATGGGCTGTATATCTAATGATTTTGATTTGCTTTTGGGGTGTGAAGACCATTTGATATGTTTATATTCAGCTAGAGTTTGTTTAAAAAATTTCTCATCATCAAAAACATATTTATATTCAAGAATTGGTCTTTCATAGTCAAATTTTAACTGATCATATCTATTCATAGCCTCTTGCTTAAAAGCTTCAATAGCGCTATAAACATCCTCGTAAATATGAATATGAGAATCTTTTGAAACATAATCAAATATAGATGCTAGATTGTCGTAAAATAGTTCTAGGTAAAACTCACTACCATTAAAATGCTCTTCATTTTTAATATATTTGTGAATTGAAGAGTTTGTAATGTTGCTATTTATTAAACTATTGAGTTTGTTGGTAGCGTAATCATTGGTGTTTTTGTTATATATAAATTCATAAGATGGAATAATATCAATCTGTTTAACTTCATTACTAGATCTTTGTGTATCTGTATCTAACTCTTTAATACTATCAACTTCATCATCAAAAAGATCAATCCTATAAGCCTTATTAGAACCTATAGGGAATATATCTATAATTCCACCACGAATACTAAACTCACCTTTATCAAAAACATTATTTACAAATGTATATCCTGCATCTACTAGTTGTTGTTTTTTGGTAGTTATATCTATAGTATCACCATTTTTTAATACAAAACTATTGGCTTTTATAAATTGAGGAGGAGATATTTTCCTTAGTATATTTGCAACACTAGTTATTAGCACTATATTTTTGTCTGAATTTACTAGTTGGTATAGAATGCGTTGTCTTTGAGATATTATATCTATAGATGTCGAGAATCTATCATAAGGTAGTATTTCAAGATCTGGAAAGTAGAGTACTTTTTTCTTAGAGTTTCTGTGTAAATACTTTAACTCTTCATATATTTTTATAGCCTGCTGAGAGTCTTCTGTGATAACAATATTTAGGTTGCTTATATCTTTGATATAGTCATGTATATATAGACTAAATGAGAAACTGTATGCATTAGATATTATAGTATCTTTACTAGTTATTTTATTTAAAAACATTATTTAGAAATATAAAGAAAATTATATTATAGATGATATATTAAATTAGTCTCTGTCTCCAGCAACTGCACCAAAGATTTGTAATAAAGTAACAAATATATTAAATAGTGAAACATATATATTTACAGTAGCTAGTATATAGTTAGTTTCTTCGCCTCTAACAATAGAGTTAGTTTGCCATAGTATGAATCCACCAGATATAAATGCAAATACTAGTGAGATAACAAAACCTAAAGCAGGGATTTGTAGAAATATGTTTAGCACTAGTGCAACAATAGCAACAATAGCACCAACTGCACAGAATGAACCAACTCTGTTAAAGTTTCTAGCAGGACTCATTGCAATAGCAGATAAACCTACAAATATTAGACCAGTAGTACCAAACGCCATCATAATAAGCTCAGCACCATTATGGAACATCGATATGTAAGCATTTAGGATTGGGCCTAACGAGTACCCTAGTAAACCTGTTAATGCAAAAGTTAAAACTATACCCATAGGTGAGTTTTTAGTTGCATTGATACCAAATAGTAAACCTATATATACTATTATCATAAGTATAGGGTTCATAAAACCTGCACCACTTTGCATTGCTACAAATGCAGTAAATGCACTAAATAACAAAGTCATTGATAGCAGTAGATACGTGTTTCTAAGAACCTTATTTGCTCTTAGCGCAGATTCTTGACTCATTGAGTCAATAACACGAGTATTATTGTAGTTATTCATTGTTTCTCCTTTGAAGATTTATATAGTTAATAATAAAATTTATTAGTTTTTCATTATATCATAGATTCGTTAAATTTGAATATGGTGTTATTTGTCTATCTTTCAAGCAAAATATTAGAAGTTAATAGAAATATCGTATAAGAATGATACAAATATTACAGATGAGAAAATTAAGTACAGTAGTATTGTCGTAAGTTGTTCATTTTTACCACCAGCTAATATTTTTCCTAATGAGAAATATACGGGCAATATAATAGCATTAAGACCTAGTTTTAGTATTAAGGCTGAAAGTAATAGTGCGTTATAGGCGAATGTATCTGAGTAAACAACACTTAATCCAAGTAGTATAACTCTAAAAAATTCAATATAGCATAATGTTCTAATCAGAGTAGAATTTAAAATAGAATCAACTGTAACTACTAAAAAATTATATCGCCATGCTTGGTATATTATCAGACAAATAAAATACCCTAATAGCATTAGAATAAACATTGCCATATATGAGCTCATATATTCAGTATTTCTTGGAGCTAACATTGTTAGATAAATCACTTTATTGATAATAATCAACGATAAGCTAAGGTATACAAATTTTAAAAGTTCTTTACCATTCTCTTTATTATTCTTGAGCGTTATGTATGTTATTAATGCTAAAGATATTGGAAGTATTATTAAGTTTAGACTACTAAATACGTTGGTATGCTGTAGTAAATAAAATAATAATAATGAAAATCCAAAATATATTACGAATATACCATAAATACTTACATCAAATCTTTCTGTCTGATTACTAAGAGAAGTATTGAGTTTATAGTTATTTCTAAGGAAATATATTAGTAATAAAAAAATCGTAACCAGATAAATAAGTTTAAAATGCTGTATATCTTTTAATATAATAAAATATAGAAAGATACCTGTGGTTACACCAAGTATACAACTTGAGTATACACCTAAAAAACCATATATCCTACGAGAATCAGTTTTTAAATAAAAGGCGCTCAAACTATATAATAGACTAACTACTACTACAGCGATACCAACCCATAGCATAGCTGCACTAAACATATATATGTTGCGTATAAACGAAAATATAATAGCAATAATTATAAACTGAAGGCCGTGTATAATAGATTTTGTAGAGCCAAATAAGTAGTTACTAATACAACCAAACACACACGAGAAAAATATAATAAAAAGATAGTCATCTCGTTGATAGAAAAAACTAAAGCTTGGGCTATTAATAGATAATGTAATAAATGGAGCTACAGATAAACATATAAAGAAAGTCATAATAGCAATCATATGTAGCCCACGCGGTTGTTTAAAGTGTATTCTAGATGTTGATATGCTTTTTACTGTTTTCATATTATTTGATCAAAAGTAGTTCTAAGTTTTGTAAATATTTTTTCTCGTCAGGCATTATATTATATCTCTGAGAAGTCCAAAGCTCTTCAGCTAGATAGTCTATCATTGTATGATGTAGCTTGTGCTCATCACCATTATATTTAGATAATAGTTTTTTATAGACATCATTTATACCAAAAGGTCTGTTTGTTTGTACTTGTTCTATAATTGCAAGATGAAAACTAATGTGTAAAAATGGGTTGATTTGGCCATTTTCAGGGATATAGTCGGTATCAAGATTATCATAAGTCATCATTTTTTGATATTCAGGATGCAGTTCAATAATTCTAGCTATTTGTTCTTCAATAGCTGTAACACCTTGTTTTTGTGTAAACTTTTCCCAACTACTTATTATCAGTTTTCGTAGTTCTAATCTATCATGTGAAAAAATCATAAATATTTTTCTTTATCCTTAAACTCGCAATAATCGTAGATTATACAATTTCTGCATTTTGGCTTTTGTGCTGTACATATATATCTACCGTGTAATATTATCCAATGATGAGCATCTAGTAAATATTCTTTTGGTATAAGTTTAAGTAATCTCTTTTCGACTTCAATAACATTTTTACCCTTAGCTAATGGTATACGATTTGCTAACCTAAATATATGAGTATCAACAGCCATAGCAGGCTGCCTAAATGCTGTATTTAAAATTACATTAGCTGTTTTTCTACCAACTCCAGCTAAGGATATCAAATCCTCTAAATTATCAGGTACTATACTGTTAAACTTTTCTATAAGATCTTTGCATGTTTTAATTACATTTTTAGACTTTGTTTTATATAAACCAATAGTTTTAATGTATTCAGCTAGCTTCTCTTCGCCTAGAGCATATATCTGTTCTGGTGTGTTAGCAATTTTATATAAAACATCTGTGGCCTTATTAACACTAACATCTGTTGCCTGTGCTGATAATATAACAGCTATCAGCAACTCAAATGTAGAAGAGTAATTTAGCTCAGTTTCTGGATTAGGATCATTTTTTTGCCAGATTTTAAATATTTCAGTACGCTTTAGTTTATTCATTCGTGTCTTTTTGTGCTTTTTTATTTCTAAATTTTGCTAATGATGCGGCAATATAAGCTTTTTTATCAACCTCTTGAGCTTTAGCAATGTTTTCATAAGCTTTACGTTGTTTCTCTTGAGCTTTTATATCGCGTTTTTTGTGTTTTATATATCTATCACGATAATGATTTTTCTGATCTGCATATGTAGTTTCAGAAAGATTTTCTGGCTGTCTAGACTCTGCTATTTCTACTAATGAAATACAATCCATTGGACATGGTTCTATACATAGTTCACAACCAGTACATTCTGAATCAATAACTGTATGCATTAGTTTTTTAGCACCAACAATAGCATCTACAGGACATGCTAATATACATTTTACACAGCCTATACACATACTTTCATCAATTTTCGCTATAGATCGAGGTTTGTGTTCACCCAATGATGCATCAAGTGCTATTTTAGGCCTATCTAATAATTGTGAAAGTTCATTTAAAGTTTGTTCACCACCTGTAATGCATTTATTATGCTTTTCACCATTTGTGATTGCTTTAGCATAACTATAACAGTCATCATAAGTACACTTACGACATTGTGTTTGAGGTAATATTTTATCTATTGCATCAACCGATATTATCATTTTAGTATAACTCTATTTTTGTTTTACTTTCTATACTACGTATATAGTTATTTATATTATCAGGTATATTTAACAAATCTCTTGCCATTGTTAATATAAACAATGTTGGAAAGATGTTTATATCATCATAAGAAAAATTTTCACCATTAACAAAAGGTGTTTTGATGTATGGATCCATATTATTTAAAATTTTATTTATGCCATTAATTGCATCCATTGGAGGATGGTTTAGTAGTAGATTTAAATCACCAAGATACCCGGATTTTTTGTTAATGAAATAATCCTTAGCACTTTGAGTTGGAAAATCACATTCATTACTAGGGTGGTGAGGTATTCTAGGATATATAAGTCTACGATAATGATCAGGAAGTTCGGTCAATAACTCATTTACATGATTGTCTATACTTGATTTAGCAATCTCAAAGTTTTGAATTTTTGAAATATAATCTATTATAGTGTCACTTTCCTTGATAAAGCTACCATCATCCTTCTCTAAAAAAGGAACTTGTTTGGTGCCGATTCTATCTATGTGAGATTTTTCATCATCATTAGCTAGTATAATCATTTCATAATCAAGTTTACTAAGATCTGCAACTAGGCGTACTTTTATGCAATATGGACAGTGATGGTATAAATATACTTTCATAAGCTTAATTTAAATATTAAAATTTAATGCTAATTATAACATCTAGCAGTTTTATTAATAGTTAGAGTATATATAAACATAAAATAGTTTAGAAAAAGTATAAGAAGATTATATCTTAGATAATTAAGCTAATGAAGGTTCGTTGAAAGATCTTTTAGCTGCTTCTTGGTCTAGTAAATATAAACCACTGTCTTTTACAAGTTTGATTTTATTGATCATATCACCAACAGAAGCTTCTTCCTCTACTTGCTCATCTATAAACCACTGTAAGAAGCTCTTAGTAGAATATTCTCTTTCATCTAGTGCAATGCTCATAAGATCATAAAATCTTCTAGTAACCTCTTCTTCATGCTTTAATGTTTCTTCAAATGCTTCTAATAATGAAGAGTATTCATTTTTTGGTGCAGGAATTGCTTTTAGATTGATGCGACCATTTTTATCATTAATGAATTTCATTATTTTCTTAGCATGAAATAATTCTTCTTCATATTGAGCCATAAACCAACCACTAAAACCTGATAGGCCAAGATCTTCTGTATATCCAGCCATTGCTAAATAGATGTTTGCAGATTCTATTTCATAGTTAAACTGTTCATTTAAGGCATCTAATAATTTTGTTTATATCATGTTTGTCCTTTTTTATATTTTATAGTTGTACTCATATACATTATAAAGTTTATAATCTATGATGCAAATCTGATTTTGATATTAAGTCTGAAAGTTACTATGTTTATAAGCTAAGTACTAGCTCTAACTAGATAATTACAAATCCTACTTATTCACTACAAAACTTATTTATATTAAGTATAATATGTTGTATTGAAAAATAGTGCGTAATTGCTTGTATAATTATGAGAGAAATTTCTAATATAAAGGTTAAAGTGGAAAGTGGTAGCAAATATACTACAGACCAAGGTTTTAATGCTGTAAAAGATGGTATCAGAAATAAAAAAGAAAATCCTGTACATATCCGTAAACCTGAGTGGTTAAAAGTTGAGAAACAAAACTCTAAAGAATACCTAAAGGTTAAAGCAATAACTAAAAAGAATAAGTTATCAACAGTCTGTGAAGAGGCTAAATGTCCAAATATTAATGAATGTTGGTCTCATGGTACTGCTACAATCATGCTAATGGGAGCCGTATGTACTAGGGCATGTAAGTTCTGCTCTGTAGATACAGGCAATCCAAAGGGTTGGTTAGATAAAAATGAGCCAAATAATGCAGCACAAAGTGCTAAAAATATGGGGTTAGAGTATATAGTATTAACATCTGTAGATAGAGATGATCTTGATGATAGAGGTGCTGGACACTATGCTCAAACGATCAATGCTATAAAAAAAATGAATCCTACTATAAAGGTAGAAGCCTTAACCCCTGATTTTGATGGGGTACATGCTCATATTGATACAATACTAGAAACCCAAGTAGATGTGATTGCTCAAAATATTGAAACAGTTGAAAGACTTACTCACCCAGTTAGAGATCCTAGAGCTGGCTATAGACAAACGCTAGATTTTCTAAAATATGCAAAATCAAGATCCCCGAAAGTTTTAACAAAGACCAGTATTATGGTTGGCTTAGGTGAGACAGATGAAGAAATCTACAAGACTATGGATGACTGTCGAGCTGCTGGTGTTGATGTGCTAACATTAGGTCAATATATGCAACCTACAAAACATCATCTAAGTGTAGAGAGATTTGTAACTCCTGCACAGTTTGATGAGTATCGTAGAATAGGTCTAGAGAAGGGCTTCCTAGAAGTAGCTTCTGGACCTATGGTCCGCTCTAGTTATCGAGCGGATAGGGTGTTTAAAAGAAATAACCTAGACTTGTAATCCTAAAGAGGAATAAAAAAATGACAAAAGTAGCAATATTATTTTGTGGTAGTGGTTATTTGGATGGTACAGAAATCAATGAGGCTGTGTTGACTATACTTTCATTAGAAAAGCGTGGTATAGCATGGCAAGGTATTGCTTTGAATGAAGATCAAAAACAAGTAGTTAACCATAAAAGTCAGTCTGTATGTAATGATGTGACTCCTAGAAATATGCTAGAAGAATCTGCTCGTATTACTAGAGGTAATATAATAGATTTAGTGGATGCTGATACTGATGATTATGATGCAATTATTGTTCCTGGTGGATTTGGTGTAGCTAAAAACATTCTGGATTTTGCCTTTGTGGGTGATGATAGCTATCAGATAAATGATGATGTTTTAAAATTTGCTAGATCATTTTACCTTGCTGATAAGCCTGCAGGTTATATCTGTATTTCGCCGTTAATGATACCTATGATTTATCCAGAAGGTACTCAAGCAACTGTAGGTACAGATGAAAGTATTTCAAAAATTCTAGAAAAAAAAGGTGCTGAAGCTATAATGGTTGATGCTACAGAAATATGCGTGGATGAGAGTGTTAAGGTTATATCTACTCCAGCGTATATGTGTGCAAATTCGATAGTAGAAACAGCAGAAGGTATCGATAAGTTAGTAGAAAAGTTGGTTAGCTATATTTAAGTAAGAAGGAAATTAAGATGGCAGGTCATAGTAAGTGGGCTAATATTAAGCACAAAAAAGCAAAAGAAGATGCTAAGCGTGGTAAGATTTTTACAAAGTTAATTCGTGAAATTACAGTTGCTGCAAGACTAGGTGGTGGGGATAAAGAGTCTAACCCTAGATTAAGAGCTGCTATATCTACTGCATTAGCAAATAACATGACAAAAGATACTATTGAGAGAGCCACTCTTAAGGGTGCTGGCGGTGGCGATGAAGGCAATGTGGAAGAGATCCGTTATGAAGGCTATGGTCCAGGTGGTGTAGCTATAATGGTTGATTGCATGACTGATAATCGTAATAGAACAGTTGGTGAGGTTAGACATGCTTTTACAAAAAGCGGTGGTAATTTAGGTACTGATGGTTCTGTGGCATATATGTTTACTAAGAAAGGTTTTATATCCTTTGCTGCAGGTATTAATGAAGATGAACTGATGGAAGTTGCACTAGAAGTTGGTGCAGAAGATGTCGTGACTCATGAAGATGGTAGTATAGATGTTATTACTGATCCAAATGATTTTTCTGATGTTCAAGAAGCTTTAACTGAAAAAGGTTTTGCATTTGAGAGTGCCGAAGTTACTTATGATGCAGAGACAAAGGCTGATATGGATGTTGCATTAGCAGAAAAAGTTATGAATTTGATTGATAAGTTAGAAGATCTTGATGATGTTCAAAATGTTTATTCAAATGCAAACTTTACTCAAGAACTAATGGAACAGATTGGTTAGTAAAATAATTCTATAAATGTCAATTATATTATATATGTCCACAGCTGCTGCTTAGTCAAGGAACTATTTTTATCAAATGAATATAAAGCTAGGTTTAATTAAAATATGGTAATTTTAGGTATAGACCCAGGATCAAGAATTACAGGTTTTGGTGTAATTAAAATTCAAGATAAAAAAATTTACTATGTTGCTAGTGGTTGTATTCGTATTACAGAGACTGATACTGCCGATAGGCTAAAACAGATTCATGATGGTATAAATGATATTATAAAAACTTATGCACCAACAGATTCTGCTATTGAGCAGATATTTATGTTTCAAAACCCTATGGGTGCTATCAAATTAGGTCAAGCTAGAGGTGTAGCAATGTGTGCCTTAGCGTGTAATGGCCTTAATGTTGCTGAATATTCAGCAAAACAAATCAAGCAAGCTGTAGTTGGTACTGGTGGTGCTGCTAAATCACAAGTTCAGCATATGGTTCAATCTATACTTGAATTAAGTAAAATTCCTCAAGAAGACGCTGCAGATGCTCTTGCTATTGCAATATGTCATTATCACAGTAGTAGTTCATTACTTAAAATAGCAGGTGCAACTAAAGTTACAAGGAGAAGATTAAAATGATAAGTTTTATTAGAGGTAAACTGATCGAAAAAGATCCAGCAGCTTTGGTAATAGATGTAAATGGTTTAGGATATGATGTACATGTTCCTATGACTACTTTTTATACTATAGGTGATATAGATAGTGAGGTAACTCTTTATACACACTTTGTAGTTAGAGAAGATGCTCAACAGTTATTTGGTTTTAAATCAAAAATTGATAAAAAAGTATTTCAAGAGCTTATAAAAGTAAGTGGTATTGGTGCTAGAACTGCTATTGCAATATTATCTGGTATGGATTGTAAGACATTACTGCACTGTATTGAAAACAAAGACTATGGTTTATTAGCAACTGTACCTGGTATTGGCAAAAAAACTGCTGAGAGATTAGTAGTAGAAATCTATGATAAAATGCTAAAAATGTCTGCAGAGATATATAGTGGTGAACCAAATACTCTAAATAGTGAAAGCATGGCAGAATCTATACAAGCAAATGCAGCTTCTGATTCGGTGTTTAATGAGTCTGTTGATGGCCTAATAGCGTTAGGCTATAAGCAAAGGGAAGCAGAAAGAATGATAAGATTAACTATCAAAGATTCTAAAAATTCATCTGATGCTATTCGTAAGGCTTTGCAAGGTTCTCTAAAATCTAAGCGCTAAAATTTGACTTATAAAATTAGCTATTTCATCTGATCTTTTATATTATATAAGCATATAAATTTAAATTAAGAGAATACCTATGTCTGATGCCCTAATATGTCCAAAATGTAATTCTGAATATGCCTACTTTGATGGTCAAATAAATGTATGTCCAGAATGTGCGTATGAATGGTCTGAAGGTGATACTAATGATTCTGATGCAAAAGTTGTAAAAGATGCTAATGGTAATGACCTAAGAGATGGTGATAGTGTAAGCGTGATTAAAGATTTAAAGGTAAAAGGATCTTCTCTAGTTGTGAAAGTTGGCACGAAGGTAAAAAGCATCAGAATAATTGATGGTGACCATGATATAGATTGTAAGATTGCGGGTATCGGTCCAATGAAACTAAAATCTCAATTTGTTAAAAAGATACAAGACTAGAAGAGGGATTGTTATGAAGCATAATATAATTATTAGATCGTTACATAAGCTACTTGCTATTCTAATAATACTTCAATTAGCTATAGGTTTTGGATTTGCATATGGTTTATCTAAGTTTGGATGGTTATATACATTACATAAATCTTTTGGTGTAACTATATTTGTTGTTACAGTATTGCTAATCTCTGTGAGACTTATATCCAAAAAAATACCATATAATCCACCATTACCTATATGGCAACTATTACTTTCTAAAATAGTACACATTGCTATGTATGTGTCTATATTGGGTATGTCATTATCAGGTATATTAGCTTCGATATACAGCAGTCATAGTTGGAAAATTTTTTATATATATCCATTTCCACAGGTGAGTGTCCCTGATAGTAAACTAGCATCATACTTCTTTAGTTACCACTTTGTATTTGCAACTCCATTGTTAGTACTTATAGTGCTTCATATTGCTGCAGCTATTTATCATAGAGTAGTAGTCAAAGATAATGTTATGAAAAGAATGTTTTAATCCTCATAATCTCAGCGTATATATCAAAATAACTTGAATATCTCATTCTCTTAAACTATAATGATTTTATAGAGAATTAATTATTTGGCTAAATATTTATGGAACTAGTTAAGAAGAACATATTCTTAGTATTATCTATCGCCTTAATGCTTTGTTTCTTTTATTTCTATGCATCAATGCTAAAAGCTAGTATAGGTTCGGTATCTATAATTTTACATAACAAGTATATGATATCTGAATTTGAGTTATCTCTTATCTCAAGTGTCTTTTATTTAGTTGCTGGTTTACTAAAGATTCCTATGGGTATTTTAGTTGATAAATATGGTGCTAAAAAGATTTTGCTTACAGTGATAGTATTTACTAGCATAGGAGCACTAATATTTAGCCGCTCAACGACATTCTCTGGTTTTTTAATCGCTAGAATATTTATGTCTATTAGTTATGCATCAGCACTACTATGTGCAGTTAAAGTAATATCACAATACTTTCAGCCTCGTATGTATCCATTATTAATAGGTATAATATTATCTCTAGGTTATCTAGGCGCTGCATTTGCAGGAGGCCCTTTAAGTGTAATAACCACAAAGTATGGCATTACTAATACATATTTTGTACTAGCTATTATTGGTATGATTATATTGATTATGTTAGCTATGCAAATGGAAAAAACTCAAGTTAAGAAAGATACTAAATCATTAAAAGAATTTACAATATCCAGCCTAGCAATTATTAAAAATAAACAAGTATTATATATTACATTATACTGTGGTTTGATTGTTGCAGGACCAGTATGTGTAGCAGATTTATGGGGTAAGTTATATTTTGTGAATATCTATGGGATGGCAAAGAGTCAAGCTGGGTATATATCAACTTCATTAATCTATTTAGGTATTGCTGTGGGGTCTTTAATATGGGGGATTATGCATTCTATATTTATGTTTGATAAGAGAACCTTGATTACAGTATCTATGCTTATGTTTTTATCATTAATCGGGTTTTTTATACTTCCTATTTATTCACCGATATTGGCAGGTGTTATAGCATTTACAATAGGTGCTTTAGCTGCAGTAAAAGTAGTTTGTTATGAATTAGGTAAGCGATTTGTTAATTATGATAATCTAGCATTGGTAGTAGCATTAATGGCT
This sequence comes from Elysia chlorotica, assembly GCA_003991915.1. Lineage (NCBI taxonomy): Eukaryota > Metazoa > Mollusca > Gastropoda > Plakobranchidae > Elysia > Elysia chlorotica. The sequence continues at coordinate 20,640 of RQTK01001497.1, forward strand.
ATGAGTGTAACATTTGGTAGTTTTGTAGTACAAGTCTTAGTAGGGGCTTTAGAGAAATTAGCAGAGAACTTCTCTAGTGGGCACTTTACTAGCTATACGTTTGCTATTTCAATCTTACCAATAATTGCTGTTATGACAGCACTTCTAGCCTCTAAAATTATCTCATTGAAAACTAAATAATCTGATAAGTTATGGTATACCTATTTTTGTGAATTTGATGTAAAGTGATTTAAAGGCCATATATTTGAAACTATATATTCTATAAGGTTAAAAAATACAAAAAGCTAATTACAAATAATATCTTTTAATATAAAATATTAATTAACATACTCAATATATTTATAGAGATATAATGACAGATATACATAATCATAAAATACTTATTCTAGACTTTGGTTCACAATACACACAACTAATTGCTCGTAGAGTTAGAGAAGTTGGTGTATTCTGCGAAATTTTTCCACATGATGTTGAACATGATGTTATCAAAAACTATCATGCAAAAGGTATCATACTATCAGGCGGACCAGAATCAGTATATGATTCAGATGTTAAGGCGCCTGAGATAGTGTTTGATTTAGATATTCCTGTACTTGGTATATGTTATGGTATGCAAACTATGGTTATGCAGCATGGTGGAGTTGTTAAGGGTGCTGATCAAAATGAGTTTGGTAAGGCAATCATAGATATTCTTGAAAATCATGAAAATATATTTTCTCATATAGATAGTAAGCAAACTGTGTGGATGAGCCATAGTGATAAGGTGACTGATACTGGTGAGCACTTTCATATTATCGCATCATCCGAAAATGCTCCTGTTGCTGCAGTTGCACATAAAACTAAACCATTTTATGGAGTACAATTTCACCCAGAGACAACTCATACAGAAAATGGTAAACAAATTATTGAAAATTTTGCTATCAATATATGTAAATGTGACGCTCTGTGGAATATTGGTAATATTATTGAAAACGATATTATTGAAATCAAAGAAAAGGTTGGTACTGATAAAGTCATATTAGGCTTATCTGGTGGTGTTGATTCATCTGTTGTTGCTGCAATACTACATAAAGCTATTGGTGATCAATTGACTTGTATATTTGTGGATATTGGATTACTTAGATTAAATGAAGGTGATCAGGTTATGCAGATTTTTGCAGATAATATGGATATTAATGTTATCAGAGTTAATGCTCAACAAAGATTTATGAATGAATTAAAAGGTGTAGCTGATCCTGAGCAAAAACGTAAGATTATTGGTAGGTTATTCGTTGAAATATTTGACGAAGAAGCTTCTAAAATTGAAAATGCAAAATGGTTAGCGCAAGGCACTATTTATAGTGATGTAATAGAGTCTGCTGGCAATAGTAAGAGTAAGGCTCATGTTATCAAATCTCACCATAATGTTGGTGGATTGCCAGAGGATATGAAACTATCGTTATTAGAGCCATTAAGAGAACTATTTAAAGATGAAGTAAGAAAGTTAGGCTTAGGTCTAGGACTGCCGTACAGCATGTTATATAGACATCCATTCCCTGGTCCTGGCCTAGGTGTGCGAATATTAGGCGAAGTGAAACCTGAGTATGTAGAAACACTACAAAAAGCTGATGCTATATTTACAGAAGAACTAATAAAGCATGATTTGTATAAAGATATATCGCAATCGTTTGGTGTTTTTCTACCTGTAAAGTCTGTGGGTGTTGTCGGTGATCAGCGTAGATACGAATATGTGATTGCACTAAGAGCAGTTGTAAGTATTGACTTTATGACAGCTACTTGGGCACATCTACCATACGATTTTCTATCATTAGTATCAAATAGAATTGTTAATGAAGTTAAAAAAGTTTCAAGAGTTGTATACGATGTAACAGGTAAGCCACCTGGTACAATTGAGTGGGAATAGTTGGTTGATTAATCATTTTTTATCAATAACACACGGTTACAACTATGCACAATAAATATAAAATCTTAGATAAAATTAATAATCCTGATGATTTAAAACTATTACCGATATCGCAGTTAAATCAGTTAGCTATTGAATTAAGAAATTTCTTAATAGAGACATTAGATGTTAGTGGTGGCCACTTTGCTAGTAGTTTAGGTACTACTGAGCTTACAGTAGCATTACACTATGTATATAATGCCCCTATAGATAATATAGTGTGGGATGTGGGTCACCAAACATATATACATAAAATACTCACAGAAAGAAAAAATCAGTTAGTCACTATTAAAAAAGATGGTGGCATCTCTGGTTTTCCTAAACGCTCTGAAAGTAAGTATGATGCGTTTGGGGTAGGGCATTCTAGTACATCTATTAGTGCGGCACTAGGCATGTGTGTAGCTGATCGATTAAAAGGAATCAACTCAAATTCCATAGCAATAATTGGTGATGGGGCTATTACAGGCGGTATGGCTTTTGAAGCTCTTAATCATGCTGGTGGTATTAAAGAAGATTTGCTAGTTATACTAAATGATAACGAGATGTCTATATCTGATAATGTGGGTGGACTATCTGCACATTTTAGCAAAATTATATCTGGTGGTTTTTATAATTCACTTAGAGAAAAAGGTAAAGAAGTACTAAAAAATATCCCTCCTATATTTGATTTAGTGAGAAAGGTAGAGACACAGACAAAAGGTATGTTTGTCCCTGCAAATTTTTTTGAAGATATTGGGTTTTTCTATATCGGCCCTGTAGATGGTCATAATGTTGAAGAGCTTGTTAAAACTCTAAAAATCATGAAAGAACATAGGGGACCTAAATTATTACATGTAATTACAAAAAAAGGTAAAGGCTACTGTAAGGCAGAGTCAGATCCTATCAAGTTTCATCATGTGGCTCCTAGCTTTCATAGTGGTGATAATGCATCATTATCAAAACCACTGCCAACTTACTCAAATATATTTGGTAAATGGATTTGTCAAAAAGCCGCTAAAGATTCTAAATTAGTAGGTATAACTCCGGCGATGAAAGAAGGCTCTGATCTTATAGCATTTGCAAAACAGTTCCCTAATAGATATTTTGATGTAGCGATTGCTGAGCAACATGCCGTGACTTTTGCAGCAGGTATTGCTTGTCAAGGTTATAAACCTGTTGTTGCAATTTATTCATCATTTTTACAAAGAGCTTATGACCAAGTTATACATGATGTGGCATTACAAGACTTAGATGTACTATACGCAGTAGATAGATCTGGATTAGTTGGTGCAGATGGTGCAACTCATGATGGTAGTTTTGATATCAGTTTTATGCGATGTATACCAAATCATGTGATAATGGCACCAAGTAATGAAAATGAATGTCATCACATGCTAGAGCTTGGTTATGAGTATAATGGTCCAGCTATGGTCAGATATCCTCGCGGCTCAGGCACTGGTGCGACTATAACTGAACAGCTTGATATTGAAATTGGTAAAGCTAACTTAATAGCTAACGGTGAAAAGATAGCCATTTTGAATTTCGGCTCACTATTACCAATGGCACAAGAGATAGCTAAAAAATATAATGCTACTCTAGTAGATATGAGGTTTATCAAACCTCTTGATACTGATCTAATAGAGTCAATATGTAATTCGCATGAGATAGTTATCACGATAGAGGAAAATTCTATATCTGGTGGTGCTGGATCTGCGGTAAATGAGTTTATATTATCTAAAGATTTATCTACAAATCTAAAGGTTAGAAATTTTGGTCTAAAAGATCAGTTTTTGAATCATGGTAATAAAGATAAATTATTAGCATCAAGTGGTTTATCTGTAGATAGTATATCGAGTGAAATTGATTTAATACTGAAATAAACAAATAAAATTCTTATGATGGTAATACCTTAAATATAATCTATCATCTGATATTGAAGCATTAAAACTAGTCATAAGGTTAAAGTATGAAATTTGAGCCTAAATGGATTGCCTGGGAAACTACTAGAGAGTGTAATCTAGAGTGTGTACATTGTAGATCGAACGCTTGTCTAGGTAGTTATAAACATTTGGATTTTTCTACTGAGCAAGGTTATGCTGTTATTGATAAAATAATTGAGTTTGCACAGCCTGTACTAGTGTTGTCTGGTGGCGAGCCATTGGTTAGAGAGGATATATTTGACCTAGCAACTTATGGTACTAAAAAAGGCCTAAGAATGGCTTTAGCCACTAATGGTACTTTTGTTAATGAAGAAACTTGTCAGAAAATTATTGCTAGTGGTATTAAGATTGTATCTCTAAGTTTAGATGGTGCATGTGCAGAAACCCATGATACATTTAGAAAACAAAAAGGAGCTTTTGAATCTACTCTAAGAGCAGCTGAATTATTCAACAAACACAAAATCCCATTTATCGTAAACTCTTCATTTACAAAGCATAATCATGCCGAGATTAAGCAAACTTATGAGTTAGCCAAAGAGATAGGTGCGACCTCATGGTATATGTTTATGGTTGTGCCTACTGGTCGTGGTAATGATATTATGAATGAGCTATTACATGATGAAAAATATGATGAAATGCTAGATTGGCACTATGATATGGAATCACAAGAAGATGATATGCTTGTTAGACCAACATGTGCACCACATTATTATCGTATTCGTTTTGAAAAAAACAAAGATAATGGTAATAGTACTAAGTCAAGATCACTATCATTTTCTACAGGTGGATCAAAAGGCTGTATAGCTGGTCAAACTATTATGACTATAGATGTAGAAGGAAATGTAAACCCATGTAGTTATCTACCTCTAAAAGCAGGAAATATCTTCAAACAAGATTTAGCTGAAATTTGGAATGATTCTGAAATATTTAAAAACCTTAGAAACTTCAGAGAATATAAAGGTAAATGCGGTTCTTGTGAATATATCAAAATATGTGGTGGCTGTAGAGCTCGAGCTCATTATATGAATAATGATTACATGGCAGAAGAGCCATTGTGTAGCTATATACCAAAAGTACTAAAATATTAGTTATTATCACACTTAAATCTTTGAATTAAATCACATACTTTTTTCTTCAAGCAATATTGTTGCCATTGTCATAATTGAATATTTAGTATTTTTCCTAGTGACATTGCAGATGATAAATAATATGATATATCTACGTTGCTTTTGAAAAGCAACTCTTTAGACTAACACTTTAACTCAAAGAGTAAGGATACATGCCTATGAATAGTACTTCATCGACACAAGATAAAAATAAGGGAGCTTTTTGGGTCCTATGGACATTAGAGCTTTGGGAGAGATTTGGGTTTTATGGTATTCAAGCCATACTTGCAATATATTTTACAAAAGAATTACATCTTGGTAGTGCAGAATCAATGCTAATATTTGGTTCATTTTCTGCATTGCTGTATGGTGGCCCACTAATAGGTGGTTGGATTGGTGATAGATATCTAGGTGCTAAAAGAACAATATTTATCGGTGCAATAATATTGCTACTGTCATATACAGCACTAGGATTTTCAGACATTGTCTCTGAAACCTTTAATATTACTCTTCAACAGGCTGTTATGTATGCATTAGCTGGTGTTGCTGTTGGTGGGGGATTATTTAAAGCAAATCCAACATCTTTGATTTCACTACTCTTCAAGAAAGGTGATCCTGAACAAGATGGGGCTATGACTTTGTACTATATGGCTATAAACATAGGTTCGTTTTTTTCGATGTTATTAACACCGTATCTTGCTCATAAATATGGATACTTACATGCCTTTTTATCTGCAGCATTTGGACTATTGTTAGGTTTACTTTCATATACTATCTTTTATCCTAAAATTCAAAAGATATCAACTGCTGCAGGCAAAAAGAAAATCAATTGGGGCAGAATTGCTATTGTAATTTTAGGTTCAATAATAGCAATAGCAATCATTGGTAATATATTAGAAAAGACTACATTAGTGACATGTATTGTTGCTTGTATAGCAATATTAGCATTCTTATATTTCTTTTATCAAATGTTTCAACAGACAGAACATGAAAGAAAAAGAATGTTTGTTGCATTCATACTTATAATCCAAGCTATCATATTCTTCGTTTTATATCAGCAAATGCCAACATCACTAAACTTTTTTGCTGTTAATAATGTTAGTACACATTTCTTATTTCTAAACCTACAGCCTGAACAATGGCAGGTACTAAATCCTATAGTTATAGTATTAATGTCACCAGTATTAGCTGTATTTTATAAGAAAATACCTGGGACTCATGCTACTAAGTTCTGCTTTGGTATGACAATGTGCGCTTTAGCATTCATAATACTATATTTCCCTCAGTTTACTACAACTACAGGTGTAGTGTCTGGATGGTGGTTAGTTGCTAGTTATTTCTTCCAGTCTACTGGTGAGTTACTGATATCTGCATTAGGACTATCTATGGTTGCAGAGTTATTCCCTAGAAAAATGAGTGGATATGCACAAGGTATGTGGCTAATAACAACTATGATAGCTGGTCCTATTGGTGGATTTGTCGGTGCTCTTACTGCCCCAGCTAAGGGTGTGGTATTTACAAAAATGGAAAGTATAGTTGTTTATGGCAATGTATTTTTGATGATAGGTGTGTTTGTGGCAGCAATCACTATAGTTATGTGGATTGCCAGAAAGTGGCTTAATAGAATTATTGAGAGCACAATCGTACACTTTGCAGCAGAAGGTCTTCATCCTATAAATGAAGAGGCAGTTACTTTACCAAAGGTATAAGCTAGACAATAATTATAATAGCTATATACATTCTCAAAATATTATCTAACTTTTATGATCTTATTAATCTTAATAAATCAATCAATCTATTAGTTGTAATGATCATATTAAGTTAAATTATTAGTAGATATTTTGTATATGGGATTGTATAAGAAAATATTGATTAGATCATTTGATAATAACAGCAGTACCATAACAAAAAACTTCTGTACCACTAGTATTGCCTCCTAGACTACTAGAATCATACCTAATAGCGACTATAGCATTAGCTCCAAGAGCTTTTGCCTGTTCTATCATTTCATCCTCAGCATGTAATCTAGCTTCTTTACAAACATTGGTATATGAAGAGTTTTTACCGCCAATTATATTTTTTAATCCACCCAATATACCTTGGGTAATTGTAGGTGTACGAACAATAATGCCAGTAACAAGACCTTTAGTATCAATGATTTCATGATTATTTATAGTATCTGTAGTTGTTAATAGCATAATATTATCCTTAGTTATACATATTTTCTAAATGTTGGTTAAAGAAGTTTAGAGCATGGCCGTAATCATATCTGCCTGTAATAACTTCGATATAAACACCTTTATGATGTGATTTTGCTTTTTTCATAGCATTTTCAAGCTCTTCTATTGTAGATACTTTAATAGTAAGCCAATTTTTACAGCCAAAAGCCTGTGGTAGAGCTGTATAATCTAGTTGAGCCAGATCATCATAACTAGGATCAGGGTCTAACTCTAGAGCTCGTTCAACCATATAGCCATCATTATTTATACAAAATATGATAGGATTTACATCATATCTACCCATTACACCTAAGTCATTTAATGTAAGTTGATGAGAACCTTCTCCTGTAATTAATACAGTTCTAGAATCAGGATTTGCTAGTGCAACACCTAGAGCTGCAGGAGTTGCCCAACCTATAGAGCCCCATAATGTTTGATTATGATATTTGACTTTTTCTGGTAGAGGATACTTAGATATGTTTAGTGATGTTGATCCTGTTTCTACAACTAGAGTATTATCATTATCTAAGAAATTAACTATCTTGTCATAAAATACATCTAATGTAATTTTGTCATTAGGATTTATTTGTATAGGACTATTATTTTTAGAATATGTAGGTTTGTAATTTATAGCTGTAACTTTTGCAAGTAGGGCATCTAAAAGCTCACCAAGATATACATTTTTAAAGAAGCTATTTTCACCCTCTACAAATAGTGGTGCTAGATTTATAACCTTTGTCATATCAAGATTGTTTGTAAATCCTGAAATGTTAAAATCAGACCATAATGCATCACCTATGTTCAATACCAAATCAGCATTTTCTACAATTTCGGCAGTGCCATTATCTGATAATAAACCCGCATAAAAACCAGTATAGTTTGTGTGATGTTCAGTTATAACACTTTTATCATGTGGCATAATTGCAAAAGGAATATTTAATTTTTCGATTAGTTTTATAGCCTTATCAGTTATTCCAAATCTATCTAATTTAACAGAAGGGATAGCCACTACTTTTTTTGCAGTAGTTAGTCTTTGTAGTATGTAACTTAAAGCTTTGTCTAGTTGTTTAGCATCACTTTTAATATAGCTACAATCAATATCATCAGCTGTAATATCTGTTACAGGTCTAGCACCATCATCTAGTGATAGGCTTATATAAGCTGGCTTGCGATATTTAAATGCTTCTGAAATTACTCTATTCATTTCTCTACGTGCATTATCTGGTGTGATAATCGCAGATACACAAGCAGCCGATGCAGATATATCTATAAAATTACCAAACTCACCATCACCTAAAGTATGGTGGACTTGTCTTCGTTTAGCAACAGCCATATCATTTGGTGACCCAACTAGATGAAATACTACTACATTTTCAGCCTTTGATCCCATAACACCATTCAATGCACTTAATTCACCTACTGCATAGGTTGTGCAAAGTATAGCAGCACCTTGAACCCTAGCATATCCATCAGCTGCATAGCTTGCATTTAGCTCATTTGCATTAATGATACTTGTAAGCTTAGGATTATTTATAAGAGCGCGATCAAATGAGAATGCAAAGTCGCCAGGTACAGAAAATGAATGGGTTATACCTAAATTAACCAATCTTGAAACTACATATTCAGCAGTATTTTTAGCATCTTTTGTAGTATTAAATTTACTTTTTCCATTTATTGTCAACATTGTATTCTCCTGTTAGCGATTACTAATAAATATTCTAAATTATTTTAAACCATTGTCACTAATTCTTCAGAAGCAGTAGGGTGGATAGCAATAGTATCGTCAAAATCTTGTTTAGTAGCACCCATATTTATAGCAACCGCGAAGCCTTGTAACATTTCATCAACATTTAAACCTATCATATGACAGCCAACAACCTTTTCATTTTCACCAGTTACAACTAGTTTCATGACCGTTGGCATTCTATGGCCAGATATCGCACAGTATAGGTTAGTAAAGCGAGATTTATATACTTTTACATTTTCAACACCATATATGTCGTTAGCTTGTTTTTCTGATAAGCCAACAGTACCAATAGCAGGGTGAGAGAATATAACTGTAGGAATGTATTCTAGTTTTGGTTTTAGATTTGCTTCACCGTTGAACAGTCTACGAGCTAGCCTACGACCACAAGCTATAGCTACAGGTGTAAGTTGAGCTCCACCAGAAGCATCACCTATAGAATATACTCCAGCAACATTAGTTTCTTGGTATTCATTTGCAGGGATTATTCCTTTATCAGTTATTTCTATATCAGTATTTTCAATACCTATATTATTAGTGTTTGGTGCACGACCTGTTGCCCATATTAGAGTATCAACATCTTCTAATACTTTACCTGTGTCAGTAGTTATTGTTAAGTTTTGACCATTTTTTTCTACTTTGACAATATTTGTATGGTTCATAATGTTTAAATTAGTCATCTCCATACATTCTACTAGAGTATCACTAATAGTATCATCAAACTCCATTAGTGGTTTTTCTCTACGAACCATAATAGTTGTATCAGTACCATGAGCATTTAATACACCAGCAATTTCTACACCAATATAACCACCACCAACGATAACAGCTTTTTTAGGAGTATTTTCTAATTCAAAAAACTCATCAGATGTTATACCTAGTTCAGCACCTTCGATATTTTTAGGAACAATAGGGTAAGCTCCTGGAGATATAAATATATTATCGGCTGTGATTTCTGTACCATCATCTAAAATAATAGTTTTATTATCTTTAAACTTACCCCAATTATTAAATAGTGTAATATTCCATTTGTCTAATAATCTATCGTAAAAACCGTGGATGTTGTTGATATAAGTAGCCCTTTTAGCTTTTAATGTTGCCCAGTCAAAACCTTTAACTTCTACATCAAACCCATATCCTTTAACATCATGTTTTAACTGTTCTGCAATCATAGCTCCATAAAACATAGCTTTTTTAGGCACACAACCTCTATTAACACATGTTCCACCTAATTGTTTTTTCTCAATTATAGCTACTTTTTTACCAAATTTAGCAGCCTGTACAGCAGAGGCAACTCCACCAGAACCACCACCTAAACTTATTACATCAAAATGTGTGTTTTTCATTACAATTCATATATTTAATTTCAATATTTTTAGTATAAACTAAATGATATAATATTCCATGGAAATTCTTAGTTATGAGGGTAAAGAAATGGTGAAAAAAATACTACTTATTGTAGCTCATCAGGATATTGAAAATTCGAGAGCTAATAAAAGAATTATACATGAGATATCGAATCTACCTAATGTTACGATTCATTATATTTATGATAGGTATCCTGATTTTAAAATCAATGTAAAAGAGGAACAAACCTTATTATTAGACGCTGATTTAATTGTTTTTCAATTTCCATTTTACTGGTATAGTTCTCCTGCAATCTTAAAGCAATGGTTCGATGATGTTCTACAATTTGGTTTTGCTTTTGGGCCAGAGGGTAAAGCATTGCATGGAAAAGATATGTGCTTATCTATAACAATAGGTGGTCCTGCAAAATCCTATCAAGCTGGTGATGGGTGTTGGAATAATTTCAGTATCAATGAATTTTTAAAACCATTTCAGCAAACAGCAAGTTTATGTGGTTTAAATTATTTGGCGCCATTATATATTCATGGCACTCCGAATATTGTTGGTTTAGATATGTCTACAGTCCCCGGAATTGATATTGAAGAAATAAACTTAAATATTGAAAAGCATGCATCTAGAGTAAAAGATTTTTTGATTGAGTATTCTAAATAGTTATTATTTTAATAGATCTTTTGTAAATAATACTTTTGTTATTTGACCATTATTATCAACTTCACCAAACCCAATACCTACTATTTTTATCTTTTGTGGTTGAGGATTAAATTCTTTTATTGCTTTACTAAAATCATTTATAAAGTTTTGCTTCATTCTATCATTTTTTAATACTTTAGCTAAGATACTAAAATGTGGATCAAACTGACTAAAAGCATTGGGGCTACCATATTTCTTAAAAGATATTTCTTTTTCTGGATAATATTTGACCCAGTCAGGCATAGGGTAGTCTTTATCTCTATATTTTGATAACTTAGTAATAGTAGTATCTGATAAATCTTGCAATTGTTTATTGTTTTGAACATCTAACATTACAAAACCACTTTTACCCACAGTTATATTAGCTGTTTCAATATCAAACACATGTGTTGAATTAGCTATTTCATTTACCTTGTTTTTAATATTCTTCAAATACTGATTTTTAAAAGATGTTATATATAAACTTAAGTGAACAGGGTGGCTTTTGCTAAAAGGTAAAACATTGTACTTTTCTAATAAGCCATCATTGACTAGTTGGCCATTGAATTTATTTATATATGTGGTTGCACTATTTTCTGGAATCAAAAATATGTTATATTGTGGTTGCTTATCTGTATACATGTATGTTGAGATAAACAATAGTAGTATAGCAAAAGCGATTAGGATAATTTTCTTTTTTATATTAATTTGGGTCTTCATTGATATACCTTTTATACTTCGTAGTTATAGCTCATAGTCAATGGTGCATGATCTGAGAACCAGTTTTCTTTGTATATATACTCAGAACCGGGAATTACTTTATCTTTTAAACTAGATGTTGTTATTTGGTAATCAATTCTCCAGCCAACATTGTTTGCACGAGCTTGTCCACGATTTGACCACCAAGTGTATTGAAGAGGCTCATTGTTAATAACACGAAAGGCATCTACCCAACCTAAATTATCAAAGATATGATCTAACCATTCTTGCTCCTCAGGTAATACACCAGATGTTTTACCATAGTTTGACTTCCAGTTTTTAATATCAATTTCTTTATGAACTATATTAAAATCACCACAAACTATAAAATCACGACCAGACTTTACTTGCTCTTTTAATAATTCTTTGTATTTTTCTAAAAACTGCATTTTGTACTCTTGACGAACATCTCCGCTAGATCCACTTGGTAAATATAGGCTAGCTATACTGAAATTTTCATAATCAAATTGGATATAACGACCTTCATTATCGGCCCAATCTAGGCCTATTTCTTTAATCACATTTAGAGGTTTTTTCTTGGCATATATAGCTGTACCACTATAGCCTTTTTTTACAGCATCTTTAAAGTCAAAATAATACCCTTCAGGAAAGTATTGGCTATCGCCTTCTAGTTGGCTAAACTGTGCTTTAGTTTCTTGGATACATAAAAAATCTACATCTTGAGTTTTAAACCAATCCCAAAAACCCTTGCGTGTAGCTGCACGAATACCATTTGCGTTAAAACTTGTTACTTTAATCATTAGTCATCTTTTATAAAAACAATATATTGAAATACATTCTAACATTTTAAGAAAATCTTTGATGCTAATTTGGTGTTTTTTTATTTCTTTATTTTAATGTTTTAGATACTTATAATATTGAAATACTTAATATGGTAATTAGCTAATGATGAGAATCAAAATAACTATAATATTTATAACTATTTTAGCAATATTATCTAGCTGCACAGCTGCAAAAAATCTAAGATTTACAAATGATAGCTATCAGTTTGAAAATCAGCCATTATCTGGTTATGAGCCTGGAGCATATTATAGCCCACTTATGATAGGTATGCCTGTTTATAACAACAATATTTATACTTATAATATTAATGACGAAACTGTATAAATTAAAAAAACACCAATAATACAAATTATTTATTATAAGATTATCTATATATATGTTAGATTATTAAGCATATTTAACATCTTTAAAATATCACAATGTCAGAGTATATATTTAATGAAAAAATCAAAGTTAGTCAGTCTTCTACTGGTGAAGATATCTTTATAAATAAAATCACTATCAAAGGTAGTAACCCTAATTCACCAAGTGTATATATGCAAGCAAGCATGCACGCCTCTGAATTACAGGGAAATACTGTGATGCTTGAGTTAATAGAGTATTTTAAAAAATATCGACCAAATGGCGATGTGTATTTAATACCTCAGTGTAATCCAATTAGCATGGATCATTTTATTGGGGCAGGGCATCAGGGTCGTTTTGATTCTGCAAATGGTGATAACTGGAATAGATATTATTTTACTCCAAAGATTGATTATAAAGCATTTGTGAACGAGCATATTAATTCATCTACAGCTGAATATAAAAAAGCATTTGAAGATATCTTAGACAGTCAGATAGAAAAAGAATTAAGTAGAGATTGGTTTATATCAAGAGCTAGAAGACTAAATTGTTTAGTTCAAAAAGAAGCTCAAAAAGCTGATTATGTATTGGATCTACACACTGATACTGATGCTGTCACATACATATATACTCCAGGTTTTGCAAAAACTACAGCAGAATTGTTTGGCTATAGACACACATTAGTAATTCCAAATGAATCATCTGGAGCATTAGATGAGGCAATATTTGTACCATGGTGGAAACTACAAGAAGAGTTTGCAAAACAAGGTAGAAATGAGTCGGTATTAAAAGAAGGTTTTACGCTTGAGTTGGGCCCAGAGGAATATATCAGTACTGATGATGCACAATTACAAACACAAGGTATTTTAAACTATCTAAAAGCTAAACAAGTAATAGATTCACCATTTGAAATTGATAAATTAAATAAAGAAATTACTCATCATGATATATCTAACTATAAGCAAATAAGAGCTATAGAAGGCGGTTTATATGAGTGGTTTGTTAAGGCAGGAGATACATTTAAAGCAGATGATGTTATTGGTCAATATATCCAAACATCTACTATGGAGAAGAAACTTCTTAAATTACCAGTAGGTGGTACAATTATTAGTGTTCATATCAAAGGAGCAGTCTGTCAAGGAACTCAGTTATTAAATTTAGCTACATATCCAAATAGCTAGTTAATAAAGAGAATATCTAATTAATTAAGTTAAGTAAATTCTGTGCATTTTTGATACCATACGCTGCTGCTTTTTTATAATAATCAATAGCAGTTTCTTTGTTATAAGGAACACCATTATCTTCTTCACTATAGTATATGTTACCTAATTTATAGTAAGCCTCTCCATAGCCTTTTTTAGCAGCTTCTTTATATAGCTCTATAGCCTGATCATAGTCTTTTTCATACATATAGTAATCACCTAGATAATACATAGCATATACATCGCCTTTTTTCTCCTGTTGTCTTAAGCGATATAGAGCCTTGTAATCACCTTTTTGTGCATATATATAGTCTCTTTGCATTAACTCTTTGTGAGAAAATTGTGGTTTATTTATTTTATCTGCTGCTGAACTAATAGCTGTATTTTCACTAATGGATGGTTCTGGTTCGACATATTTAGGTATTTCTGCTACATATTTAGATGTTTTAGGCTTATTTTTGATTATCTCTGTGAGAATATCTCTAATTAAAGGATTATGGTTGTTATATAAATATGATGTTATTCCTTCGTATTTATTAGAGTTATTATCTCTTGGTTCTATATACCAAATACTTGAATTATGGTTTAGTTTATCAGCTATATTCATGAATTTATTTATATAGCTATATTCTACAGATTCAACCTTATTGAATAGATTATACTTTAAATCAATATTTAATAAGTTCTCGTGAAATAGTTTTTGGTTGTTAGAATCAAGTTTATTTATATATAGCGCACGTAAGCCACTTAAATTATCATATTTGATTTTAGGGATGTTTAGACTAGCTTCTCGTATTTTAGCAATTTGAGTATCTTTATAATCTTTCAATAACATTTGCCACTCTAGTTCAGCTTTTGCTTTTTTAGCTATTTCAGCAGCTATTTTTGCTTCTTGGTCTCTTTTAGCTTTCATAATAGCATTAATTTTATCCATATCTTGCTTAGCCGCATCTGATATTTTTCTATTTTTATCTTTAGCAAGTTTTTCTAATAATGGATAAGCTTGAGCATATCTTTTTTGTTCTAATAGTAATTTTGCTTGAACTAATAGGGCAGGAGAGTAACTTCCTGCAGCTGCAAGATAACTATATTTTATATTTGGGTTTTTAGTAATGATTTGACCATCATCATATGCTTCATAAATATTAAATAGTAGTTTAGGGTCTGTCATTCTGATTAAGCTTCTATCATCATCATATATCTCAGCAAGCTTTAATAGTGCTCTTTTATCACCTTTTTCATAAGCTTTATGGAAATATTCTTCAGATTTAACCATATCTCTATTAACACCATTACCTTTGAGATATAACATACCTAATTCATAATATGCATTTGGTGATGTCGATTTGCGGTATAATTGAAATGCTTGGGTATAGTCAACATTTGTTCCTAGTCCATATTGATATAGATAGCCTAGGTAGTAATAATCGTCTGAAGTAGCATCATCAGAATTACAGACTTCTTTTAGTGTACTAAAGGCATCTTTATAACCTGCAGAAAATTTGTTATTGATATTAAATACTGCATTAGCATATCTTTCTAAAAAAAGATTGTGACGATATGTGATAAATTGATTAACACCGTAGTAACCAAAGCCTAAAACAACTAACATGCTTGAGGCAGTTACTAGTATTTTTTTATTCCTTTTATTACTTTTTGTTTTTCTAACAGTTTCTATTTTCTCTGACATGTATATATCTTAATAAAGTCTACTATTTAAATTATATAATAGCTGTGACACACAATTAAACACATTATATGATTTTTAATCATTATCGATACTAATATCGGCAATAATTTGCTTTTCAAGCTCAATCTGTTGTGGATTTTCCAGTGATATTCTACCTAATTTACCAGAACGGAAGTCATGGACTATATTCTTAGCAGCTTGAGTAGTATTAAAATTTGTCTTAGCTCCAGATATTCTTTTTAACATATCTCGAGGATGCTCATCATTATCTAATACATTATATTTTGTTTTGAATATGGTATTGTTAGTATTTTTTAACAATTCAATCATATATTCTGCAACTGTTTGATATTCCATCGCAGTATCTCTTATTGAACCAATAGCACCAATTCTTAATCCACTAAGCTCATTTTTCGGGCTTGGAAACATAATTCCTGGTGTATCATAAATTATGAATCCTTTTTTTATATCTATACGCTGCTGTAGTTTAGTAACTGCTGGCTCATTACCTGTTTTTGCAATCTTTCTACCCGCTAATTTATTAATCAATGTTGATTTGCCCACATTTGGTATACCAAATATTATTGCTCTAATCGGCTTGAGAACAGTACCACGATTAGGAAGTTTTTTCTGAGCAAGATCTATGATTTTCATTATTACATTTTTATCATGTAATGTGTCTATAGCAATAGCGCTACCTTTATAATGTTGCAACCATAATTTAGTGGTATTTGGACATGCAAGATCACTTTTAGATAATATTTTAATTATAGGTTTATCACCCACTATATTTTCTAATACATGATTACTACTAGAATCAGGTAGTCGAGCATCAACAACTTCTATTGCAATATCAATTTGAGGCATTTTTCTACGAAATTCTTTCGTAGCTTTATGCATATGTCCGGGAAACCAATGTAACATTGTAGATAAATATAAATATTTTAGTTAATATAACAGTAGAGTTTACCGATAAGATTTAATTATGCAAAGTTATATTATAAAAGGCGCAAGAATTTACTCAAACAATACATTTAAACATTCAGATATTGTTGTTAAAAACAACATAATCTTTGCAATCAAAGAAAATGCTTCTGCTAAAGAATTTAATCTACCTGTGATTGAACTATCTGCAGATGATTATGTCATACCAGGATTTATAGATATACATATTCATGGTTCAAATGGTACAGATGTGATGGATGCCGATGTATCAGCTTTAGAAACTATTTCAGAGTCTATATATAAGACAGGTACTACAAGCTATTTAGCTACTACGATGACAGCAACTAACGATGCTATAGTTAAGTCTATGGAAGCAATAAATCAATACCAAAAACAAGAGCATAAAAATAAAGCAAAAGTTGTGGGAGTTCATTTAGAAGGACCATTTATTTCACCAGGAAAAATTGGTGCTCAAAATCCTAATTATTTACAAGGTGCAGATGTTGAAAAACTAGATAATTGGCATAACAAATCAGGCAATTTAGTTAAAAAAATAACTATTGCTCCAGAAATTGATAATGCTAACAATGTTATTGATTATTGTAATAAGCATAATATCGTAACATCTATTGGACATACTAACTGTACAATGTCTCAAGCACTAAATGCTATTGATAGAGGCTGCTCTCATGCAACACATTTATTTAATGCTATGAGTGGTATAGATCATCGTAATCCAGGTGCTGCAAATGCACTATTGATGTCTAGAAAGGTTTTAGCTGAACTTATTGTAGACGGTATACACTTACATACAGATACTGTTAAATTTACCTATGATATAAAAGGTAGTGACAAAATTGCTTTAGTTACAGATGCTATGTCTGCTCAACAAGCAGGAGAGGGCATCTTTGACTTAGGTGGTCAAAAAGTGATTGTAAAAAATGGTGAAGCAAGATTAGAAAATGGTGTGTTAGCTGGTAGTGTTTTGACTATGAATAAAGCATTAGAAAATATGATGAAGTTTTCTAATTGTGAGCTAGAAGATGTTATTAAAATGACAAGTACAAACCAGGCAAAATCTTTGAATCTACAAAAAGGTGAGATTAAAATTGGTTTTGATGCAGAATTTGTTGTTTTAGATAAAAACTATCAGTTAAAGCAAGTTATAGGTTAAGTCTTATATGAATTTCTTAATTATTGATACTTCTAGTAGCTATTGTTCTATTACAATACAAGATGGAGATAAAGTATATTCTGATACTCGCAAAATTCCTCGTCAACATAATAAATTTTTATTACCGATGATTAGTGAACTTTTTATTAAAGCTAATATAGACAAAAAATCATTAGATTTTATAGCTTATGGTATTGGGCCAGGAAGTTTTGTAGGTGTTAGACTAGCGGCTGCAGCAGCTCAAGCTTTTGCTGTTGGTTTAGATATTCCTATTATTGGTTTTTCAAGTATGTTTACTATAGCTAAAAGTACAAATACATCTACTAATAAAGTAGCTGTAGTACTAGATGCTAAAATGGGTGACATATATCTTGGGTTATATGACAAATTAATTAATCAAATTATTTCAGAAAATGTATATAAGCTCGAAGAATATTCTAAGAATCTTATTTCAGATTACGAAATTGTTGGTGAAAGTGTAGAGCAAATTAATTTGGTTCCAGATATTACAAACTTTAACTTAGATACAAGTTTTATTTCGGAATATGTATTAGATGAATATAATAGGCAGAAGGATTTAAACTTATTAACACATGAAGTCTATCCAGTATATTTGCGTGGTAGAAGTCATTGGAAAACTAAAGATCAAGGATAAGATTATGTGTAGATGGTTAATGTATCATGGTAAAGAAATACTAATGAGTGATTTATTAGTTGATCCAGAAAATTCACTTATTCATCAGAGTATCGACTCAACTCAAGGGGTATTTCCTGTGAATGGAGATGGCTTTGGTGTTGGCTGGTATAGTAATTTATATAAAGACCCTGGTGTGTTTCGTGATCCATTACCAGCTTGGAATAATAAGAACTTAGTTTCAATATCTCAGCATATTAAAAGTGATAACTTTATAGCACATGTTAGAGCAAGTACAGGAGCTCCACCAGCTGCAATAAACTGTCATCCATTTAGAGTTAATAAGAATCTATTTGCACACAATGGTTCAATTGGTTTTTTTGATGAAATTAGACATGAATTAGAAACTCTAATTGATAAAAAATATTTTAAAAGTAGATATGGCTCTACTGATTCAGAAGCAATGTTTTACTTGCTATGACATATGGTTTAGAAAAAGATCCTGTTGGAGCAATCAAAAAAACTGTAGACCAGATTTTTAATATTCAGGTAAAAAATAATTTACCAGAAAAATTTAAAGGAAGTATTGCGTACTCAAATGGAGTATCGTCCTATGCTGTTAAAATATCGACAATAAAAGATCAACCTTCTTTATATTATGTAAGGTATAATGATATGTTAAATGATTTAGGATTAGCGACGAATATTAAATATGATAATAGTTATATTGTATTATCTGAGCCGTTAATTCATAGTGATAGTTATAAGTATGTTGATAATAATTCAGCAATAAAAATTACAAATAAAGAGTTTAAACTATATAAAATATAAGGATATTAAATGGTATCGTTAAATACAAAAATTCAAAATGTATCCCCATCGTCTACAACAGCGATGGCTAGAACTGCAAAAGATCTAAAAGACCTTGGTCATGATGTTATTTCTTTGGCAATTGGTGAGCCAGGATTTAATACTCCAGATGTTATAAAACAAGCTGGTATATATGCTATAAATAATAACATTACTAAATACACGAATGTGGATGGTCTAAAAGAATTAAGAGAAGCAATAGTTCGAAGATATAAGAGAGAGTATAATGTTGATTTTTCAGCTGATCAGATCTGCATAAGCTCTGGTGCAAAACATAGTTTACATAATATATTCAATTGTATTTTAGAAGAGGGTGATGAGGCAATTTATTTTGCACCTTATTGGGTATCATATCCCGACATGATTAGTCTTTCAGGAGCTAAACCAGTTGCAGTAAAAACAAAGTTTGAGAATAACTTTGAAATTGATATGGCTGATTTAGAAAAGCATATTAATGAAAATACTAAAGCTATTATTATTAACTCACCTAACAATCCAACTGGCTTAATATATTCAAAAAAATGTATCGAAGATTTAGCTGATTTGATGAGAAGATATCCTAATATTTGGATAATAGGTGATGATATATATGATCAGTTATATTTCAAAAATCCAATAACATTGTTAGTTCAAGTAGCCCCAGATTTAGCTGATAGATATGTTATTGCCAGTGGTGTATCTAAAAACTTTGCAATGACAGGTTGGAGAGTAGGTTTTACAATAGCTCCTAAACTATTGAACGATGCTATTAAAAAGTTTCAGTCTCAATCTGCAACTTGCGCTTGTTCTATATCTCAGTATGCGGCTATAACTGCTATGGATATGCCGATAGCTGATTTAGACTATTTTATAGAGTCATATAAAGCAAAAGAAGCTTTGGTTACAAAATATCTAAAAAGCATGCATTATGTGGATGTGAAAAATGCTGAAGGTACATTTTATCTTTTCCCAGATATTAGAGAGCTTTTAAATAATACAAAATTTGAATCTGATGCAGAGTTTTGTAATGCATTGTTACATGAAGAGTATTTGGCTATGATGCCTGGTAGTGCTTTTGGTTTACCAGGGTTTGCTAGAATTAGCTGTGCAAATGAGTTACCAGAATTAGAAGCAGCTATGAAAAGATTACAAAAATTTATAAAAAATCACATTAGTTAATTACTAATAAAATAAACTGTTAAATATAACATTAAGAAAATTTCTATGAAAAAATGTGGCTATATATCAATAATTGGTCGTCCTAATGTTGGTAAATCAACTCTATTAAATAATATTTTGAAGTTTAAGGTTAGTATTACATCTAGAAAGCCACAAACAACTAGACATCAAATAACTGGTGTAAAAACACTAGGTGATACGCAATATATTTATGTAGACACTCCTGGTATTCATACTAAAGAGCCAAAAGCTATTAACAAGTTTATGAATAAAGCTGCTACAACTATGATAAAAGATGTAGATGTTATTTTGTTTGTGATTGAGCTTGGTAAGTGGACAGAGCTTGAAGATAATATAGTTAGCAAACTTAAATATACTGAAATACCAGTGATTTTAGTGGTGAATAAGGTAGATAAGAAAAAATCTATAGAAGCATCTTTATTTATAGAGTCTGTTAAAGAGAAGTTTAAATTTTATGATTATCTATATGTTTCTGCAAAACAAGGCCATAATGTAAATGAGCTTGAATCAGTGATTGAAAAGCTGCTACCAGAATCAGAATACTTTTTTTATGATGATGATCAGGTTACAGATAGAAGTATTAAGTTTATGGTATCTGAGATTGTTAGAGAGAAAATTATGAGAACAATTGGTATTGAAGTACCATATCAAATAGCTGTAGAGATCGATAGTTATAAAATTGATGCTGAAAAAAATATTGCTGATATATATGCTAGTATATTAGTTGAACGAGACAGTCAAAAAGGTATCGTGATCGGAGCTAAAGGATCTAAACTTAAAAAAATAGGTATTGATGCTCGTAAAGATATCGAGTTAATGATTGGCATGCAAGCTAACCTGAAACTATTTGTAAAAGTGAAATCAGGCTGGTCTGATGATGACAGAGCCTTAAAATCTTTAGGTTACGATCTTATAAAATAAGCAATGGCTGAAAAAATATATCTAAATAAGGCTCATAATTATCGAATTACGCTCTATTGTTTAGCCTTGTTTCTAAGCTCACTAATAGCTTATTATTATCTAATAAATTCATACGTTGTGTATTTATCATTTTGTATTATATTCTTATCTATTTACTTTCACATAATCGATAAGAATGAGATAGAATTTATAGTATTGCCGACAAATTCAGACTCTTATTGTACTGTAATGCTAAATAATAAAGAATATGATTTTTGTTATGTCTATCGTAGTATTGTAATAAATTCTTGGGTATACATATATTTTAAGCAAGAGGGTTCTAATAAAAGGATTAAGGTGTGGCTTCATACGTCAAACTTTAAAAACAAAGATGATATTAGAAAAGTTGCTAGATTTTTAAATAGTAATATATAACACAAATTGTATTTGTATGTATTTACAGATACGTGCTTATATTAAGTCTATAAATTCGCTGTAATATTGCTCTTGAAGTATTTCTACAGAAGCTTTATTATCAAAATCAGAAAGTTGACACATTTCTAGTCCACTATAGCCGCATGGATTAATATAGCTAAACGGCGTCAAGTCCATATTAGTGTTTATTGCAATACCATGATAACTCTTGCCTTGTTTAATTCTTAGGCCTAAAGATGCTATTTTTTTGTTATTAATATATATACCATGAGCATTTTCTATAGTATGACAGTCTAGATTATAATATTTCTTAAAGGTGTTTATACACGCTTGTTCAATACTTGTAACTAGTTTTTTAGCACCAAGCTTATTTCTCTTAACATCTAATAAAAAATAAATGACTGTTTGCCCTGGTCCATGATAGGTTATTTGACCACCTCTATCAGTATCAACTATCGGGATATTATGTGAGTTTAGAATGTGCTCTGGTTTACCATGCTTACCTTGCGTGAAAACAGGAGGGTGTTCAACAAACCAAATTTGGTCAGGAGTATTATCATCACGATTAGCAGTGAAACTAATCATTTCATCAAATACTTTCTTGTAGTCAGCTAATCCTAAATATTTTTTTTCTATAGTCATATATGAATACTATAGCACCATATGAACTTCAGGACTTGCAGAAATTTCTGTATATATTTTGTCTAATTGCTCTTTGCTTTGAGCTTCAAAAATAGCAGTAATAGAAATATATTTGCCAGTCTTACTTTTTCTAGTTTTGAATTCAATCTTATCGTTTTCTGGTACATATTTCTCAAACACAGATAATATAAACTCAGTAGTTTCTTTTTCAGGGTTTGCCATTATCTTTATTGGGAATTGACATGGAAACTCAAATAAAGTTTCTTTTTTTTCTATAGCTTCTAATGCTTTTTTATCCATTTTTAGACCTTTATTGTATATTTTTTAAAAATTTTAATTACCACCAACCAGCTACTTTAATATTGTTTAGAGCAACTACTGGCACTTTAGCAATTATTTCTTGTGAATTACCCACCGTTACTACTAAGTTACCAACATTTTGACCTTTTTGTATAGGAGCTGTAAGGTTGCTATCTAACTCAATACCTTGTTTTAAGTGTTTAACATAATTTTTTGGTACTGATTTATATATGTTTTTATCATACACTACTTTTAATTCTTGTCCTTTAGCGGCATTTTTGATCACATCAGCACTGATTATCACAGGAGTGTTAGCTGTATACATCAAGATGTTATCATAGTTGTTTAGAGAGTATCTTAATAGTCTTGCAGATTCTTGTTCACGCATATTAGAGCTACTAGTTCCTAATACTGCTGTTACATATCTCTCACCATCTTGTTTTGCAGAAGCTACCAGGCAGTATCCTGCAGCATCAGTATGCCCAGTTTTCATGCCATCTGCACCTTTAAAGGTAGTTAATAGTTTATTGTTTCTATTGTATTGCTTAATACCTTCCCAAGTAAAACTATTGATCTTAAATATTTGATAAGTATCTGGAAATCTATATATAAAGTTTCTAGCTAGTGTAGCCATATCATGTGCAGTAGTATATTCCTCTCCTTTACCAGGTAGTCCATTAGGATTTATAAAGTGAGTATTTGTCATACCTAATGATTGTGCAGTTTGGTTCATTATCTCTGCAAATTTCTCAGGAGTTCCAGCTATATATTCAGCTAATGCAACTGCGGCATCATTTCCTGAATCTACAATCAAACCTGTTAGTAGATTTTCTACACTAACAGAGGATCCTTCTCTTAAGAACATTTTAGACCCACCAGTGATATGCGCTTGATGTGATATTGTTACCATATCAGTAGCTTTAATATTGCCATTTTTTAATTCATTAGCAACTACATAGGCAGTCATTATTTTAGTTAAACTTGCAGGCTCTCTTCTTACATCCATGTTTTTTTCACTGACTATATCACCAGTACGGAAATTCATAGATACCCATGCAGGTGCATTTAGTTCAATTCCAACAGGCTTAACTATTACGTTTTTATCTTTCATAGAAGCAGCACCATTAAAATATGGGTCAGCAAGTCCTAATGTTAGTGTAGTACTCAATCCGATTGTTGTAGCTAATGCAATTTTCTTTAGTTTACTCATGTTATCCTCGTTAAATATTGAAATATTTATTGTATATATTTAAATCTCTATTGTTATTTTAATATTTATATCCAATAAATACAAAGGTTTTTACAGAGACTAAAAACATAGTGATAATTGGCAATTTTAATAATGATTATTGCAAAATTTATATATAAGTCTAATGTCATACATGTTTTATCAACTATAAGTATAAATTATATCTTGACCATGATAGTGACTAATAAAAGCAATATACTTATTTATGGCTCTTAAATCAATAAAATGAATAATTAGCATATATAAAAATGACAAATAATTGTATGTATTCTTTTTAGTCTTATGGTTATTTATGATATATTTGATAGTTAGTAACATTATTTGTCATAGTAAAATGAAAATTAACTCTAAAAATGATATAAAGCTTTTGATTTTAGATGTCGACGGTGTCTTAAGTGATGGAAAAATTATTATTTCTAATGATGGTAATGAGTTTAAGAATTTTGATGTAAAAGATGGTCTTGGCATTGTAATACTACAAAAGCTAGGCATTAAAATTGCTATTATCACAGGTAAACAATCTAACATTGTACATGATAGGTTTACAGCACTTGGTTTAGATCCTAAAGATATATTCCAAAATCAAAAAAATAAACTTGATGCTTTTAAAACTTTAAAAGCAAGATATTCAGTTTCTAATGACAATGTTGCATATATGGGAGATGATTTGCCTGATTTATCTATAATGTCACAGGTTGGTTTACCTGCTTGTCCAAACGATAGTATAGATATAGTTAAAAAATATTCTAAATATATATCTACTAAAAATGGTGGTAATGGAGCAGTTAGAGAATTGTGTGAATATATCTTAAAAGAGTCTGGTCATTATAATGAAATACTTGAAAAATTTGTTCATAATGGTGGAATAAGCTAAATTATGAAGTTTTTTACTAAATACTCATTATTTGCTAACACATTTTCAATCATCGCAGTTACTATGTTTACACTATATATTAGTTATGAAGCTCTTAGTACTGGTGGCAATCCAAATGATTTCTCACCATCAAAAAGTGTCGAAATGGCTGCTGATAATTTTAACTATAATGAGTATAATCCAGAAGGTAATATTACAACAAGTTTACAGGCTAAAAAACTTTATCAGTATGTTAATCAAGACGTATTAATGATTGATCTTACACAAAAGAGTTATGATGATGATGGTTTTCAATCTTGGCAAGTAGATTCACATAAGGGGTTTTCACAAAAAGTAAGTGATAATATTCATTTATATGATGGTATGAATTCTATAATGTTTACTAAAAAGCCTGAAAATCAAGACAGTAGTGGCGGCGATGCTAAACTTACACCTAAAGAGATACATATGAAATCTAGTGAGATGTATTATAATCAAAATAGTGGTATTTTCTATAATAGTAAGTTTGTAAAAATATATGACCCCAAAAATGGAAATAACACAACAGGCATGGGTATTAATGGAAGCTCTAAAACTAAAATTATAAATATGAATCAAGATATAAGGAGCTATTATGCAGAAGGTTAGTAAACTTCTTATATTTGCTGCTTGTTTTTTAATATTAATTTCTAGCTATAGCGCATCTATATCAAATAATAGCTTAGAACAAAAAACGACTACCAAAGAACCAATAAACCCTAAAGAAAATAACTCATCTACTAATATACTTAAAGATTATGGTCCATTGACTATCTGTGCTGACCATTTAGTATATGATTCTAATAATGGTAGACTTGTATATACGGGAAATGTATTTGTATTACAAATTCATAATGAAACTATTTTATGTAAACCAGAAAATAACCAAAATCCAGAATATGAATACTTTGATAGAGGTGATGGTAAAACTCTAAAGCAACTTCAAGAAAGCTGGTATGAGCATGCTAAGATTCTATGTGATAAACATAAAGAGTGTAATTTTATTTCAGGTGAAAAATTAACTATGCAATTAGATAAAAATAGAAAAGTTAATACTCTTGATATGGAGACTATTTCTAAGGGTGAGTTATCTCAATTTTATACTTATCCAGTTAACTCTAATCCTAATTTTGCAGACTCTACTAATATCACAAGTGGTCCTGTTAACGGTAAAGCAAGAAAAATTATATATGATGTGCCAGCCAAGAGTATAGAATTAGATAATGACTCATATATGAAGCAGAATGGAAACCTCTATAAAGGTAAAAAAGTTATATATGATATGAAACATGATGTAGTAAATATACCAGGTAGCACCGATAGAAGATCCAAAATTGTATTAGATGGTGTAGAAAAAGCTACAAAAATTGATACTGGATTAAAACCTATCAAAAAAGATCCTAAAGATACTGGTGAAGCTTTTATAGGTGATGAAGATGGTTTTATTAGCTAATAAATATTGGAACTTATAATGGAAAAATATACGTTAGAAGCAAGAAGATTAGGAAAAAAATATGGCTCAAGATGGGTTGTAAATAATGTTTCTATGAAAGTATCCACTGGAGAGATTGTTGGTTTGTTAGGACCAAATGGTGCTGGTAAAACTACATCTTTTTATATGATAGTGGGATTAGTAGCCGCTACTCGTGGTAAAGTAACTATGGGTAATGAAGATGTTACAAAAATGCCAATTCATTTACGAGCACAAAGAGGTTTAGGTTATCTACCACAAGAAGCTTCAGTTTTTAGAAAGTTAACAGTAGAAGATAATATAGTAGCAATACTAGAGACAAGAAAATTATCTAAAGATGCTATTGATAAAGCGCTAAATGAACTATTAGATGAATTTAGTATTCAACATATCCGTAAAAGTTTAGGTATGAGTTTATCTGGTGGTGAGAGAAGAAGGGTGGAGATTGCTAGAGCACTAGCGATGGATCCAAAGTTCATACTTCTTGATGAACCATTTGCAGGGGTTGACCCAGTATCTGTTATAGAAATCAAAGAAGTTGTTAGACATCTAAAAGATCGTGGTATTGGTGTTTTAATCACAGACCATAATGTTAGAGAAACATTAGATATATGTGAAAGAGCATATATCGTAAATGCGGGTAATATGTTAGCTTCGGGTACTCCAGCTGAAGTGCTTGCAGATGAGACTGTTCGTAAAGTATATTTAGGAGAGGACTTTAAACTTTAATATGAGCATAGACATTTCTAAATCAAAAGTTATATGTGTCGGTAGAAATTACGTTGAACATATCCATGAATTAAATAATGATATTCCTGAAAATCCAGTAATCTTTATTAAGCCAAATAGCAGTATTTCAAAAAATATAAACTTTATAGAATCAAGAGAGCTTCATTACGAGTGTGAAATTGTATTTTTATTTGATAATAACTCAAATATTAAATATGTGGGTTTAGGTTTAGACATAACAGATAGAAATCTACAATCAAAACTAAAGGCAAAAGGTTTGCCATGGGAGCTTGCAAAAGCTTTTGACGGTAGCGCAGTAATTAGTGAATTTGTTGAAATAACAAAAAGTGACATTCCTAAACTTTATTTCAAAGCATATAAAAATGATAATCTAATCCAACAGGGTGGTTATGATTTGATGATATACAAACCTGATTATATTATTAATTTCTTGAATGAGAACCAAATTAGTATGAGTGATGATATTTTAATGACAGGTACTCCAAAAGGTGTAGGTATAATCAATAAAGCTGATGAGTTTGAGATAAAGTTATTCTGTGATGATAAAGAAATATTAAAAGCGAATTTTAAGTAAATATAAAAAATGGAAATAAAATAAATGTGGGCAATAATTGGTAGTAGTGGATTTGAATCATTTGATGGGTTTGAGGTTTTAGAAGAATTGCCTAGAGAGACACCGTTTGGATTATGCTCTAATGGATTACTTCGAATTAAAGCATTTGGGCAAGAGGCTTTATTTCTAAATAGAACTGGTCAAGATCAAAAGGTTTTACCACATCAAATTAATTATAAGGCTAATATTTATGCCTTAAAAAAATATGGTGCTACATCAATTCTTGCATTATCTTCCGTTAGAAGTTTGCGAGAGCATTTAAAGCCTGGTGATATGGTTGTTCCATATCAATTTATAGATAGAACTCAATCTATTAGAGAATTTACTTTTTGCGATCAAGGTTTATTGAACTATGTGTCATTATCCAAACCAATTACTGAAAGTATAGCAGAAGAGTTAAGAGCTAAAAAAGACGATTTTGATTTTAAGATACATTTTAAGCAAACATATGTATGTATAGAAGGACCACAATTTCCAACCATTATGGATGCTAAATGCTATCAGAGTATGGGCGGTGGTATTATTGGTATGACAGCGTGTCCAGAGTATTCTCTAGCTCGTGAGGCGGGTCTTAATTATATTAGTTGTAATTTTATTGTAGACTATGTGCCATGGTCATATGATGTCACCAATGAATATAATGTTTTAGAAATTAGACAAACTAATAGTGCTAAGGCAGAGAGTATTATTGAATGGGTTGTTAACAATCTAATATTTTACTCTGAGAATGATTGCCATGAATTAGGAATAGGTAGATATCTCTCTACTCCTTTAGAAAGCATGTCACCTGATAATCGTGCTTGGTTACAAGTTATATCAAAAGATAACTCTATATTAGCTAGTTCTAGTGAAGATGAGGCTATTAAGACAGTTCCAGATTTATATGGTGGTATTAAAGAGATTCCTCGTAAATTAAAAGATCTACTCGTTTTTATTAGTAACTATGACAGAGACAGTAATAGAAGGGATATTAGCTTAACTAGAAAGGCTGCGGCATCATTAAACCTATACAGTTATGCTAAAGAATATATAGATAATGTATCTGATCTAGAAATAGAGCATGATGATGGACATATTATTCCTGTTAGATCATATGATCCTAATCCCGGTGAAAAATTAGAGGTAATCGTGTTTGCTCACGGTGGTGGGTTTGTATCTGGAACATTAGACTCCTTTGATGCATTCTGTAGAAAGGTTGCTTTGAGTACAAATAAAGTAGTATTTTCTGTTGATTATAGATTAGCTCCAGAACATCAATTTCCTGCAGCCTTAAATGATGTTCAGTTTGTTATAGAATACATCTACAAACATTATATAAAATTAGGCGTATCACGCTCAAATATGACTGTTATGGGTGATAGTGCGGGTGCAAACTTAACAGTGTTAGTGACATACAATATTATCAAAAATACTAATATAAAAATTGCTAACAATATTATAATGTATCCTTCTGTTGATATGTCACATTTGCCAACACAATCTCTTAGAGAGTATTCAAGTGGTTACATTTTAACTAAAGAGAAAACAATGTGGTATTCAGACTTATATACGCCAGAAAATATGGATAAAAGATCACCTGAGATATCACCATTCTATATTAAAGATTTAGAAGGAATGCCGCGTACATTTGTAGTTACTGCAGGATATGATCCATTGAAAGATGAAGGATTATTATTCACAGAAAATCTAATTAGAAATGATGTTGATGTTCAGCATTATCACTTTGACAATCTAGTACATGGTTTTATTAATTTCTCGAAATTAATCCCGAATGAAATGGATGTTTTACATAATAGAATAGTTAAATTTTTAAAATAAAGTAAACAAATGAAGAATTATCTATTACAAATAGAATATTTTGGAAAAAACTACTGTGGTTGGCAGCGTCAACCGCATTCCCCAAGTGTTCAGCAGGAAATAGAAAAAGCATTATCTAAAATTGCTAATTCTAAAATCGAAGTAGTTTGCTCTGGCCGTACAGATACTGGTGTTCATGCTAGTTCACAAATAGCAAACTTCTCATCAGATGCAGATAGATCTCTTGTGGCGTGGCAGAGAGGAGTAAATGCAATATTACCTACAGATATCAAGGTTATATCTATTAGAGAGGTTGCAAGTGACTTTAACTCTCGTTTTACTGCTATAAATAGAACATATAATTATGTAATATATAATGCTCCAATAAGTTCACCAATATTTGCAGAATTAAGTCTATGGGAGCGTAGAGCTTTAAATATAGATAAAATGAATGAAGCCGCTAAATACCTGATTGGCGAAAATGATTTTACTTCTTTTAGATCTTCTCAGTGTCAATCACGTACTCCATATAGAAGTATATATAGAGCAGAATTTAAAAAATATGGTAATTTTATAATTTTTGAAATTAATGGAAATGCTTTTTTACATCATATGATTAGAAATATTATTGGATCATTTCTAAAAGTAGGTTTAAGTCAAAAAAAACCTATCTGGATTCAACAATTATTAGATGCTAAAGATAGAACACTAGCTGCTGAAACTGCTAAAGCCCATGGTTTATATTTTGTGGGTGTTGAGTATCCAGATTTTGAATATCAAAGAGAAATTTATAAAAGTTTTATTTAGATGATGAACAAAATCGGTTAAACATTAAACCTAAAGTTTACTACATCACCATCTTTCATTATATATTCTTTACCCTCTAGGCGAGCTTTACCGGCTTCTTTTGCACCTTTTTCACCTTTGTATTGAATGTAATCATCATAAGAGATGATTTCAGCACGAATAAAACCACGCTCAAAGTCAGTGTGTATCACACCAGCAGCTTGTGGGGCAGTAGCACCAACAGGGATAGTCCATGCTCTAACTTCTTTAACACCTGCAGTTAGATATGATTGTAGGTTTAACAATGAATGACCAGCTTTTATTACTCTATCTAGACCAGTTTCAGTTAAACCCATATCTGCTAGGAACTCAAGTTTTTCTTCTTGTTCAAGCTCTGAGATTTCTTGCTCCATAGATGCACAAACAGGTACCACATTTGAGTTTTCTGATTTAGCAAATTCTATAACTTTATCAAGCATAGGATTATTTTCAAAACCATCGTCACTTACATTAGCGATATATAATACTGGCTTACTTGTCAGTATAGGAGTCTGCTTTAACCAGATTTTTTCATCATTTGTCATTTCGAATGTTCTTGCAGGTTTCTCTTCTTCAAGATGAGCCTTTAAACGAGTATAAAAATCTGCTTTTGCTAATGCATCTTTATCGCCACCTTTTTTAAGCTTATTAAAACGCATAATAGCTTTATCAGCTGATTCAATGTCAGCTAATATTAGCTCTAAATTGATGGTGTTTATATCATCAAGAGGGTCAACAGCTCCGTTAACATGAATAACATTATCATCAACAAAACATCTAACAACATGGGCAATAGCATCAGTTTCTCTAATATTAGCTAAAAATTTATTACCCAAACCTTCACCCTTACTAGCACCAGCAACTAATCCTGCAATATCCACAAACTCCATTGTTGTTGGTAGTATTCTTTCTGGATTAACAATTTTAGCTAATTCCTGTAATCTTTGATCAGGTACAGATACTATGCCAACATTTGGTTCAATAGTACAAAAAGGGTAGTTTTCTGCTTGAATACCAGCTTCTGTAAGTGCATTAAAAAGTGTAGATTTACCAACGTTTGGTAGACCAACTATACCACATTTGAATCCCATGAGTTTTCCTTACTAATATATTATTTTGTATGTAGCCTTTGCATTACAGGCTCTAATTTATATTCAATTATATCATCTAAATAGCATAACGCATTGCCGATAGCATCATCTATACTATTTTTTTGCTCAATAGATGGTTTAGATAATACATAATTAGCTACTTTAGCTTTATGGCCTGGGTGACCTATGCCTATTCGTAGTCTTAAATATTGATCAGTGCCTAGGTGCTGATGAATGCTT
Source organism: Elysia chlorotica (assembly GCA_003991915.1). Classification (NCBI taxonomy): domain Eukaryota; kingdom Metazoa; phylum Mollusca; class Gastropoda; family Plakobranchidae; genus Elysia; species Elysia chlorotica. The sequence goes on from RQTK01001497.1 coordinate 52,411, forward strand.
CTAAGACCATTATGACCACCATGACCACCGCCTTTTTTTATGCGAACTTCTCCTGAATCTATATCTAGTTCATCGTGTACTACGAGTATTTCTTCTGGTTTGATTTTATAAAAATTAGCTACTTTAATAACAGCAATGCCACTATTATTCATATATGTGTTTGGGAATAATAAAATCACATTATTACCCTTAATATTTACCTTAGCGATATAGCCATTTAATTTTGTGTTTATACTTAAGTTTGCTGACTGATCATTTGCTATTTTTTCTATGAACCAAACACCAACATTGTGACGTGTCTCTTCATATTCTTTGCCTATATTTCCAAGGCCTACTATCATTTTTATTTTATTACTCATTTGTCCATCTACTTTTAATGTTTTTGAGTGTTAATTGTGTAACTTGTTTAACGATTATATTGTCTGGTTTTGCATTTCTATTAGCTTGTGTATAAAAAATGCTTAATATAATTGGTTTATTGTTTTTAGGCCAAATAATAGCCACATCATTTGTTGTGCCATATTCACAAGTGCCTGTCTTATCTCCAGATTTCCAATTTTTAGGTATTCCTGCGGCTATTCTATCTTTTCCTGTATTATTGTTTTTTAACCAATTTTGAAAGATTAATCGATGTTTTTTATCTAAAACTGTATTTCTAAATGCAAGAGTGTTTAAATCTCTTGTAATAGCTTTTGGAATGGTTGTATTGTGATTGCTCTTAAGATCCACAATATTAATATCAGGCTCAATATTATTGATATGAGTCTCTGTATCGCCTAATTCTAAAATAAATTTATTTAAATTATTTAAACCACCTAATTCTCTAATTAATATATTTGCAGCGGCATTATCACTTTGAATAGCAGCCTGTCCTAATTGCCTTATTGAAAGTTCTTTTCCAATATTTTTGCTAGTAATAGGGGTATAACCAATGCCATGAATATCAGCTTCTTTAATTAGAATTTTTTTATTAAGAAATCCTTGATTAGACATATCATATTTTAAAACAGCACCTGCTACTAAAAACTTATAAATACTACATATAGGAAAATGAAAATATTGTTGATAATAGAAATTACCCATATTATTTCTATCTATAGAATAAACTCCTATTTTACCACCATGATTCTTTTCAATATTCTTTATCTGATTGATGACATGCAGTTTTGAGTCTGGACTACTAGCAAAAACATTTAGAGATATAGAAATTAAAGATATTAAAATTACAATTCTTCTAATCATAGCTTGTCTAGAACTTATCAGAGGTTAATATCAAAAATTCATTAACTTTTTTGATATTTTCTTTCTCAGCAATTTTTGCATTTACTATAGGTAGTTTAGTTCCACCAGCTAATTTTAAAGATCCTGCAGGTGTCTTATATAAAATAGTAGGGAATCCAGTTATAAATTGTGCCAATTGCATATTGTTTGTGGCTTTAATATTATCCTTAGCGTCTTTATTATAGGTACTATTAGCTTCATAGTCTTTTAAGGATTGTAATGGATCAGTTGAATTAAATATCGAATTAACAATATGTTTACTATCGCCGAGTTTTGCAACAAGAATCCATCTAACAGCTAATTGTCCACTTTTTATAGCAGGTTGGACCGCTTTAAATAGATAATGACAATAACTACAGCTTGGATCTATAATGGCATATATCTTCTTAGGAGCATCATTTGAACCTTGTTGAATATATGTTGAATGTTGCTTTATTGCTATATATAGATTGTTTGCTTTAGTATCAGATTGATAATACCCCACATATATATTATTCAAATTTGTAAGCTTATCTGTAGAATAATCCCAAGTTAATAATTCACCATTAACAATAGTATTACCATCTTTAGTTGTAAAAGTTACAGTTTTTTTATTAAGATCCTTTTTATCGGCTAATATGTAGCCTTCTAGATTCATCCCTGTATCAAATGATTTGATAATATTGTATTGAGGAAATGCTTTATTGATTAAGGAGTATCCTGCTTTTTCATTGTTAGGACTATCTGATAGACTTTTTGTACTAACTATATAGAAAACTAATAGTAAAATTATTACCAATAAAATTACAATACCAAAACTTCTTTTTTCCATTGTCAAAATTTAAATTTGCATAAATATCATATGATTATACCATAGATATAGATTGTCTTGGGTAAACAAGTAAAAACATGTAGCTAAAATAATAGCAGGGCCAAATGCAATAACATTTGTTTTTTTATGAAAGATATTTATAAATATTGTTATTAATATTCCTATAAGACAACTTACAAAAATAACATATAAAATCATACTATAGCCAAACCAAGCACCAATAGCTGCTAATAGCTTAAAATCACCATAACCAAAACCTTCTTTACCTGTAACAATCTTGTATAACCAAAATACACTCCATAATGATAGATATCCTATAATAGCTCCCCAAACAGATTGCTCCAGGGTTACAAATCCACCATAATAGTTGATTATTATGCCAATCCATACTAGTGGTAATGTTAGATTATCAGGCAATATTTGATGTTTTAAGTCAATAAAAAATAGAGAGATAAGAGTGGTTACTAATATTATAAAATATAAGCTTTGTAAGCTAAGGCCATATCCAACATATATTAAAACATAAATAAGTGCTGTAAGTAATTCAACAATAGGATATTCGATAGATATTGATGATTTACAGAAATAGCATTTACCACGCAATAATAACCAACCAAATATTGGAATGTTATGTCTATACTTAAGTTTATTATCACATTTTGGGCATCTAGATGGTTGAAGAAGGCTTATAGAATCATAATTACTATAATCTTCATCAGTGTCGATATTTAATATTTCTTTTGCAGCAATAGTATCTTCAAATTCTAATCGTTTAGGGATTCTATAGATAACAACATTTAAAAAACTACCTATAGCAGCACCAAATAGGAATATAAAAAGTAGGATAAGAAATGAGTTTTGAATCATGATGTTAATTATTTTTTACAATATTGCGCTAACTTAGCTTCAGCTTCGATTCTTTTTTTACGATTATTTACACCATCTATTGCAGCAATACGATATGCTTCAGCCATAGTAGGGTAGTTAAATGTAGTGTTTAAAAAGTATTTTATAGAGTTGTATTCATTTGGCATCGACTTAATAGCTTGTCCAATATGAATAATCTCAGAAACACGGTGACCAAAACAATGAATACCCAAAATCTCAAAGGTATCTACATGAAATAATAGTTTTAACATACCAGTTTCACTTTGTGAAATTTGTGCTCTAGCTAGTTCTTTGAAGTGAGATTTTCCAACTTCGTAAGGAATTCCTAATTCTTGTAATTCTTCCTCAGTTTTACCAATACAGCTGATCTCTGGTCTTGTATAAATGCCAGTAGGAATATCTTCAACTAACTTATCATTGCACGATCCATCAAGGATATGAGTTGCAGCAAATCGGCCTTGATTAAATGCCGATGATGCTAACGAAGGAAATCCTATAACATCACCAACAGCATAGATATTATCAATATTTGTTTGATAGTTATCATTTACCTGAATTAAACCACGAGTTTTATTGAAATCTATACCAATTTTCTCAAGATTCATGCCATTTACATTACCAGATCTACCTAATGAGAATAACAAATAATCAGACTCTATAACTCTACCTGATTCTAATGTTGTGATAACTTTATCATCTGTAGCTTCTATTGATTTGTAAATTTCATTATGAATCAAATGTATGCCCTGATTTACTGTAAAATGCTGAGATAGTGTATTAATAATCTCACCGTCTAGAAATGACATTAATTTATCTCTTGTATTAACAAGATTGATTTGGATTTTTAAAGTGCTTAGAATAGAAGCATATTCGCAACCAATAACACCTGCACCATATATTGTCACTGATTTAATGTTTTTATCTTTTAGCTTTAGTAGCTTATCACTATCAAGTATTCTAGGGTGATCAAAGTCAATGTCATTAGGATGATATGGTCTAGAGCCTGTTGAAAGTATAAAATTTTTAGCTGTTATAATTTCATTCGATCCGTTCTTTCTATCAATTTTTATTTTATTTTTTGTTATAAAGGACGCAAAGCCATAAAATACATCTATTTCATTTGCAATAAATCTATCTTTTTTAATTTTCTGTTGTTTAACAACGATTTCTTGAGCTGAGTCAATCATTTCAGCTAAATCAAAAGATTTTCTATGATACCAAACTTCTCTTGAAAGTTGTCTTAATGCCTTACTAGGAATAGTTCCCCAGTTATTACAACCGCCACCAATTGCATCATTTTCAATTATAGCTACTTTTTTACCATTTCTTGTTGCTTTCATAGCAGCACCTTCGCCACCAGGTCCGCTACCAATAATAATTAAGTCATAGTTGTATTTCATCAAGGTTTCCTCACTAAAAATTTGTTATATAATAATGCGATAATCTGTTTATATGATAATAACATAATCTGTTTTTGTATTATGCATTTATTGTTTATTTATTAATTTTTCTACAATTTCCTTTGTTGGAGAAACTATTTGGTCTACGCCTATATTTTGTGCAATATTTATATTTTCATCTTTATCAAGTTTAATAGAGATTTTTAAATTTTTATTGCTTACATTTTTTAATAGTTCTTTTATTGTCAATAAAGTTAGGATATTTTCAGAATCACTATCATTTAGTATGAATATTGCTTTTGCTTTTAAAATATTTGCTTGAGTTAGTGCATCGGTATCATGTGAATCAGCATTTATGAAATTATTCTCATATCTTGATGATAATGAAGTAAACTTATTTTGATGATCTTTATCAATAATGATTATATCTTGTAAATTACTTGAATACTCTTTTAGTAAGCATTTAGTTACTTCTGTATAGCCACAAATTACTGTATGGTTATTCATTGATGATACTCCATTTTTATATTTAAATTTATCTGTTATTTTATTAATTACACTACCTGCTAATACAGTAACAATTGTTGCAAAAAAACCTATGCCTAATACCATAACAGATATAGTAAAGTATTTTGCTTCTGGTGTTATAGGTGTTATATCGCCATAACCGACTGTACTAAATGTTACAAAAGTGAAATACAGTGCATCAGTTATGTCATGTACACCATTAAACTGAGCTCTCATATAGTAAACGCCTAATACACCATAAAAGATAGCTAATAAGAATGTGATAGCAAGAATAAATTGATAGAATGTAATTCTATGGTAAGACTTTTGATTAAACTCTTTCATGAATATGATTAAGAGTATTACTTCTATAGCGTGGAAAATAAATATGAAATTTGATGTCAGTTTATGTTCATGCATTTGGTCTGCTATCATTGCAAGGGTAATAAATGTGCACGCAAGTATCCAATACAGTCTTTTTCTTTGGTATAAACCCTTTGCTATGACAATCATCAAATAACCAAGCAATAAAGGCATTATAATTCCTAAGCCTATACTATGTCCTAAACCTAAGTCATATATGCCGTACGGTAAGCTTGTATTTATGTTTAGCTCAAAAACACTGTTGATTAGTGAGATTGATGCAGCTGATAATGTTATGAAACCATTAGCTGCTATTGTAATAGATATGATTAATGGGACAGATATTATAGACTTAAATTTCATATAAGATCATAGACCGTTGGTTTGTAGAACTTAAAAAATTATAAGTTATTCATTTTCTAAAATATACAAATAAAACCAAATTACATACAAATTATATCTACCTTAACAATATTGATAATGTTAGAATTAATTAATAGATATTCAAATTAACTCTATTTAATTATTATGACTAAAAAACAATATAAAGCGGTATCTTTAATTTCTGGTGGGCTTGACTCTATGTTAGCTACCAAGTTAATAAAAGATCAAGGTATTCATGTCGAAGGGATTAATTTCTTTACAGGCTTTTGTGTAGAAGGACATACACATGCTATTAGGAAACATGATAAAGAAAAACAAAAAAGAAATAATGCACTTTGGGTGGCTGAACAACTAGGTATCAAATTACACATAATAGATGTAATTGAAGAGTATAAAGATGTTTTATTGAATCCTAAGTATGGATATGGTGCAAACATGAATCCATGTTTGGATTGTAAAATATTTATGGTAAGAAAAGCTAAGCAATGGGCTATAGAAAATGGTTTTGATTTTATAATAACTGGCGAGGTTATAGGACAAAGACCCATGTCACAAAGAAAAGCGACGATGCCAATAGTACAGAAGCAATCTGGTATTGATGATTTGTTATTAAGACCATTAAGCGCTAAAAATTTACCAGAAACCAAACCTGAAAGAGAGGGTTGGGTTGATAGAGAGAAACTATTAGGTATTACTGGTCGTGGTAGAAAAGAGCAGATGAAGATGGCTAAGGATTTTGGTATAGAAGATTACGCAAGTCCTGCTGGAGGATGTTGTTTTCTAACTGATAAAAAATATTCAGATAAATTAGTAGATTTATGGACTTCTAGAAATACTAGAGAGTATGAGTTTGATGATATTATGTTGCTAAAGGTAGGTAGACATATTAGGTTTACGCCAGAATTTAAGCTTATAGTTGGGCGTGAAGAGGGTGAAAATAATTATCTAAATGGTTATAAAAATCAATTTGCATATGCTTACTGTAGCTCGCATCAAGGACCTTTGATACTAATAGATGGTGACTTTGACAGAGAAAAGGAAGAATACACAGCTCAGATTATGGCAAGATTTACTCAAGGTAAAAGTGCTGATAAAGTAACTATGGTATTTAACTACTTAGATGGTATCAGTAAAGAAGTTGAAGTAACTCCTATGGCTGCGGATCAGATAAAAGATGAGTGGTATGTGTGATGAAAGAAATAAAATTACATAGGCTATTATGCCCAATGCCTGTCATAAAGACTCAGAATATGTTAAAAACTATGAGTAGTGGCGAAAAACTAAAAGCTATTTGTACAGATCCTGGTACTATGCATGATATACCGGCATGGTGTAAGGTTAATGATTATATATTAATTTCCGCTGAGAAGATTAATGATGAGTTTGAGTTTATAATTGAGGTGAAATAAATGGATCAATCAATATTAAGTGTGTTAGTTTGTCCGATATGTAAATCTAATTTACTTCTTGATAAGAAAGAAAGTTTATTGATATGTAAGGCAGATAAGCTTGGGTATCCCATAAAAGATGGTATACCTGTTATGTTGCCAGAAGAAGCTAAAAAAATGAATTTAGATGAGATCAAAAAATATGGCTAAAAGACACATAATAATTCCTGCAAGACTAAAATCCACGAGACTACCTGGAAAAATGCTAGCAGATATCGCTGGTAAGCCAATGATACAAAGAGTGTATGAACAGGTATTAAATTGTGATGTAGATTCTATTGTTATAGCTACGGATTCTACGGAGATAAAAGCTGTTGCAGAGGGTTTTGGTGCTAATGTTATTATGACTAGTGTTGATCATGAGTCAGGTACAGATAGGTTAGCAGAGGCTGTAATCAAACTATCATTAGATGATAATGATGTGGTGATTAATGTTCAAGGTGATGAGCCATTGATCCCTGCTGCAAATATAACTCAGGTTGCTGATTTATTGATTAATAGGCCCCAAGCATCTGTTTCAACATTATGTGAAAAAATTACAGCTGAAGATGAAATTTATAACCCAGGAAATGTAAAGGTAGTTTTTGATAAGAATAACTATGCTTTATATTTCAGTAGAGCTCCAATACCGTGGGAGAGAGGCTATTCTGAAAATAATGAAGTTAATAATGCTCAGTTCTATAGGCATATTGGTATATATTGTTATCGCGTGAGTTTTTTGAAAGAATATGCTAATCTTGATAAATCTCCGATAGAGTCTTATGAGTCATTGGAGCAGTTAAGAGTTTTGTATAATGGCAAGAAGATTGCGGTAGATCAGTCTGTAGAAAAGACCCCTGCTGGAGTTGATACTCAAGATGATTTAGAAAAAATTAGGGAGCTGTTTAATGTTTGAATTAGATCCAAATTTAAAGGCTGACACATTTGAAATATGTGATTTTAAAGAGTGTAAAGTTTTAGCTATGAATAACTCTACGGTTCCGTGGATTATTGTTGTTCCTAAATTTGATGTTATCGAATGGTATCAACTTGATCCAGAAGTTCAAAAGGGTATTAATGGTGTGGTTAATAAAATATCTGTTTTTTTGAAACAGGAATTTCATGCTGATAAGTTAAATATAGCATCTCTTGGTAATGTCGTTAGTCAATTACATATCCATGTTATTGCTAGGTTTAAAACTGATCCAGCATGGCCAAATCCAGTGTGGGGAAATATAGTTAGTAATGAGTATTCTGAAGATGGTAAAAGAGAGTTAACATATAAGCTTAGTAAATATTTGTAATTTAGATACACCTACCAATTAGCCCCTAAAAAATCATAGAAGTTGTATATTAGCCTTAAATAAGGTATTATTGTCGTTGTAATTATGTGATAGTTAATAATTAAACGATAAGGAAAAATACGATGAGAGCTTCTGCTAGACATTTGTTAGTAAAAACTGAAAATGAATGCCAACAACTTAAAAAAGATATCAACGAAGGTAAAATAACTTTTGAAGAAGCTGCTAAAAAGCATTCTCAGTGCCCATCTGGTGCTAGAGACGGTGATTTAGGTACTTTTTCACAGGGTCAAATGGTTCCTGAATTTGATAAAGTTGTCTTCAATGACGAATTAAATACAGTACATGGTCCAGTTCAGACTCAATTTGGTTATCATCTATTAGAAATTACATCACGCGGATAATTTTAAATTTTACAATTTTCAAATTATTTACATCTAAATAAATTTACTTACGGTTATTAAATGAATTCTGAAACTATAAAAGACTTTCAGTCACTAGGACTGAGTGAAGATATTGTCGCTACTGTAACGAGCTTAGGTTATGCAACACCTACTCCTATTCAACAGTATGCTATTCCATATATCTTAGCGGGCAGAGATGTGCTTGGTCAAGCACAAACGGGTACAGGTAAGACAGCAGCCTTTGCTTTACCTTTAATAAACAATATGGATTTAAGTACTAAGAGCGGTGCTCCAGAAGTATTAGTATTAACTCCTACTAGAGAATTAGCTATACAAGTTGCAGAGCAATTTGAAGCTTTTTCAACAAAATTACCTAATTTTGATAGTGTATGTATCTATGGTGGCCAAGAATATGGCTCACAAATTAGAGCTCTAAAGCAAGGTGTTAGAGTTGTGGTTGGTACAACTGGTCGTGTAATGGATCATATCAAAAAAGGCACACTTAAATTAGACTCACTAACAACTTTGGTACTTGATGAAGCTGATGAAATGCTAAGAATGGGCTTTATTGATGATATTAAGTGGATATTAAGCCATGTATCTGATAGTTGCCAAAGATTATTATTCTCTGCAACTATACCAGCTGATATCGCCGATATTATTAAAAACTATCTTAGAGATCCTTGTAAGATACAAATAAAAGCAAAAACTAAAACAGCTAATACAGTTACACAAAAGTATCTTGTAGTAAAAGGTTTTAGAAAGGTTGATGCAATAGATAGGTTGCTAGAGGTTGAAGAAACTGATGGTGTTATCATATTTGTTAAGACTAAGACAGGAACTATAGAAGTTGCTGATAATTTAAAAGCAATGGGATACAAAGTATCAGCTATTAATGGTGATATGCAACAATCTCAGCGTGAATATATTGTTGAACAATTTAAAAACTCTAAGACTGATGTATTAGTTGCAACTGATGTTGTAGCTAGAGGTATAGATTTAGAAAGAATTAGCCACGTTATTAACTTTGATATGCCTGGTGATCAAGATACTTATGTACATAGAATTGGTCGTACAGGTAGAGCAGGTCGTGAAGGTGTATCTATATCTTTAGTTCCTCTAAAGGATATGAGATTTTTACGTCTAATCGAACGTTTTACGGGTTCTAAAATGGATGAGATATTCATGCCTTCAGCTAAACAATTAGCAGATAGTAGAATTGAACATTTCAAGAATAGAATTACATCTGCAATAGAAAAAAATAAATCTATCGAGAAATATAAAGAAATTATTACAGGTATTCGTGACGAGCTAGAAATTGATAATGATGATATATTAGCTGTATTAACATTATTAGCTCAAGATAATCGTTCGTTCTTCCCTAGAGAAATCCAGGCTAAAGAAGAAAAAAGAAAACCTAGAAGTGATTTTAACTCTCCAAGATCTGATCGTGGTAATGATAGAAGAGATTCTAGAGGCGGTTCACGTGATAACTCTAGAACTTTTGAAAAAAGAAAACCAAGAACAGTTGATATTGAGTTAACTACATATAAACTTGAAGTTGGCAGAAATAATGATGTACAGCCACGTAATATTGTTGGTGCTATAGCTAATGAAGGCGGTATAGATAGCAAACATATTTGTAACATTAATATACAAGATGATCATACATTTGTAGACTTACCAGCTAATATGGATGCTAAGACTCTAGGACATCTTAAAAGAGTATGGGTTGTAGGTAAAAAGCTTAATATCCAAGAAAGCTAGAATATTTCTAAATAAATCTTTATAATTCTATAACTATTTTCTAATCTTTAAAATAACAACATGTCATATTTATTTGTTGTGTCTGCGCCTTCTGGTGCAGGTAAAAGTTCTTTATTAAAAAAATTCTTTAGCACAAAGTTCGCACAAGATAATTTTACTCTTGCAACATCTCATACTACAAGAGCACCTCGAGAAGGTGAAGAGAATGGTGTTGCTTATCATTTTACAACTATTGAAGAGTTTCAAAAAATGTTAGACGCTAATGGTTTTGTCGAATATGCTAAGGTTTTTAAGAATTATTATGGTACTTCTAAAGCTGAGATAGATATGCTGTTAAAGCATAATAAAAATATAATACTTGAAATAGATTGGCAGGGTGCACAACAAACTCGTAAAATATATAATGATAAGGTTAAAAGTATATTTATACTACCTCCTTCATTAGCAGAGTTACGTAATAGATTAGAATCTAGAGCTACAGATGCTATGGAAGTAATAGATCATCGTATGCATGAAGCTGAATCAGAAATATCTCATGCTAATGAATATGATTATCAACTCATTAATGATGATTTTGACAAAGCTAGTGAAGAGTTAATGAACTATTTCAAAAGAGCTATTGAAAAATAATAAGTTAAGGACAAGTTGTAATGATTAATCAAGAAATGATATCTGAAAAAATTTCTCAAGCGAGATCTCAACTAAAAAATTTATCTATAGCTGATAGTGATAAACAATCATATATAGATGAAATCAAAAAACTTTTAGTATCAAATGATGCAACATTAGTCGCGCATTATTATGTAGATAAGGAAATACAACAGCTTGCTGAGGAAACGGGTGGGTTTGTGGGTGATTCATTAGCTATGGCAAAATATGGTCTTGAAAGCCCATGTAAAACCCTTGTAGTTGCCGGTGTAAGATTTATGGGTGAATCAGCTAAGATTCTTAGTCCAGAGAAAAAGGTTATAATGCCAACTTTAACAGCAGAATGCTCTCTTGATCTAAGCTGTAGTAATGATATGTTTAAGCAATTTGTAGATAAGCATCCAGATAGAGAGGTTGTTGTATATGTTAATACTTCTACTGAAATTAAAGCATTAGCAGATTGGACTGTGACATCATCAAATGCATTACAAATATGCAAATCATTGAAAGATCAGGGTAAAAAGCTCCTTTGGGGGCCTGATAAATATTTAGGTGGCTGGATAAATGAACAAACTGGAGCAGATATGCTACTTTTTGATGGTAGCTGTATAGTTCATGAGGAGTTTAAGGCTCAAGCACTAGATGATTTAATAATAGCTTATCCTGATGCGGCAGTATTAGTGCATCTTGAATCTCCTGCTGAAGTTGTCAAAAGAGCGGATGTTGTTGGCTCGACATCTCAGTTGATTGATGCCACTACCAAACTAGATAATGATACTTTTATTGTGGCTACAGATATTGGTGTGTTTTATAAAATGAAACAGTTATCACCAAATAAGCAATTTATCCCGGCACCAACTGCTGGAAGGGGTGCAACATGCCAATCTTGTGCTAAATGTCCATGGATGAAACTAAATCAATTAAAAAATCTTAAAGAATGTTTTATAAGCACTGATAATGAAATATTTGTCGATGAAGATGTTCGTAAAAAAGCATTAATTCCTTTAAATAGAATGATTAATTTCAAATAGGATTATAAAACATGTTAAATGATCAACAAATTACTTCACTTCCTATTGATGTTATCAAGGAATCTGTAAGACTTGCAATATCTGAAGATGTACAGTCAGGAGATATTACTGCAAAGCTTGCTCTTGATATAAATACTACGGCTATTTGTATAACTAGAGAAAATATGGTTTTATGTGGTAAAGATTTTGCTAATGAAGTATTAATACAGATAGATAATAGCATAGAGATAAAATGGAATTATAATGATAGTGATTATATTAAAGCTAATGAAATAATATTTGAACTATATGGTAATGCTCGTAATATACTTACAGCGGAAAGATCAATGCTAAATTTCATACAAATGCTATCAGCAACTACAACTACGACTCATTATTATGCTAGTTTAATAGCTAAATATCCTGCAAAACTATTAGATACTAGAAAAACTATTCCATGTTTTAGATTAGCTCAAAAGTATGCAGTGAGATGTGGAGGTGGTTATAATCATAGGATTGGCTTATTTGATGCTTATTTGATCAAAGAAAATCACATAAGATCGGCTGGTGGGATAGCTGAAGCGATAACTAAGGCTAAGCATAATAATCCATCTAAAACAGTAGAGGTCGAAGTTACAAACCTTATAGAGCTGCAGGAATCGATAGATAATAATGCTGATATAGTTATGCTAGATAATTTTCATATAGATGATATATATAAAGCTGTTGAAATATCAAAAGGTAAAATTCTTTTAGAGGTGTCTGGTAATGTAGATGACAAAACAATTGTTAAAATTGCAGAAACAGGTGTAGATTTTATATCATCTGGAGCAATTACAAAAAATATAAAAGCAATAGACCTATCTATGCAAGTTAAAATATAAATGTTAGATATTAAAACCCATGATGTAGTTGTTGTAGGTGGTGGACTAGCTGGTATTGTATCAGCTATAGACTTAGCATTATCTGGAAAAAATGTAGCTATTATTTATGATGGAAAAATTAATGATACATCTAGTTACTATGCTCAGGGTGGAATAGCCGCAGTAGTATCAAAAGATGATTCTGTCGATTTGCATGTCAAAGATACTATGTTAGCAAGCTCTAATTCGGCAGAATATGATGCTGTTAAAGATATAATAAGAAGTTCTACTGATGCAATAAAATGGCTAGAGGATAATGGTGTTGAGTTCGATTCATCAAAAAATTATAAATATAGTCTTCATCTTGAAGGTGGACATTCTCTAAGTAGAATACTTCATATAAAAGATCATACAGGTCGATCCATTATAGAATCTTTATTTGAAAAATTAGTAAAGCTGGATAATATAGTTATCTATGAAGAAACTGCTGTATTTAAAGTTCTTAAAAATAAACAAAAATGCTCAGGTGTGTATATCTATAGTAAGAGTTCTGGTGTTTCATGTATTATCGCAGATTCAGTAATACTAGCAACAGGTGGTGCTTCTGGGATTTACAAATATTCTACTAAACCTAAATCAACATATGGCACTGGTATGATGGTTGCATATGAGGCTGGATGTGAGCTTAAACATTTAGAGTTTACACAATTTCATCCTACATGCTTTAATGGTGGTGAGTTTCCATTATTAATATCTGAGGCAGTTAGAGGAAGTGGGGCAACACTTGAAAGATTGGATGGATTTAAAATAATGCAAGAAGTTCATCCAAGTAAGGATTTAGCCCCCCGCGATGTTGTAGCAAGAGAGATATATAAAAATATACAACAAGGTTATGATATATACCTAAATGCTACTAATCTTAATAGTATGCAGTGGCAGCTTAAATTTCCGTTTATTTATAACAGTTTGATGAAACTTGGAATTAATCCCTCTAAAGATAGGATATTGATATCTCCTGCGGCTCATTATAGTTGTGGAGGAATAGTAGTTGATAGCCATGCTAGAACATCGTTAAGAGGATTGTATGCCGTTGGAGAATGTTCATATACTGGGTTACATGGGGCAAATAGATTGGCTAGTAACTCACTATTAGAATGTGTTGTTTATGCATTAAAAGCATCAAAAGATATACAAACCATAAAACCATCACCCTCTACTAAAGATACTATAGTTCCATATACTGATATAAACATAGAATTATTTAATACCATAAAGTATGTAAATAAAATAAAGGATATAATGTGGAATTATGTAGGTCTTATTAGAACAGCTAAACAGTTAGAGCAAGCTATATCTGATATAGAAATAATAAAAAAAGAGGTGGATGCTCTTGTTAATAATAATGGTTATAATTATGCACAAGATAATCTTATAAAAATGATAGATTTAGTACATTTAACAGCAAAAAGTGCATATAAGAGAAAAAATAGTATTGGCAGTCATTATTTAGATTAGTTCTTATTAAAACAACTTTAAGTTCTATGATATTTAGGTTATTATTTTAGTTATATATATTATTAATAAGTGTAGTCTAATTATGTTAAGAGATGAAATACTTGCAATTCCTAAAGTTGTTTTACATGACCATCTTGATGCGGGCCTAAGAGTTGCAACTATAATAGATATTGCTAAAAAAGATGGCATAGAATTGCCACATATGTCACACAAAGATTTATCTCAATGGTTCTTTCAAGAATTTTCATCGAAAAACCTAAAAAGATGTTTTAGAACTTTTGATGTTGCAGGATCTGTTATGCAGACTAAAGAAACTCTAGAGAGAGTGGCTTATGAATTTGTTGAGGATCATGCTCAGCAAAATGTAATTTATGTAGAAGCTAGATTTTGTCCATATTTTCATACATCATGTGGCTTAAATTATGATGACATTATAAAAAGTGTGATTAAAGGGTTTGATAGAGCTAAAGAAAAATACACAAATATAGAAACAGGAATTATAGTTTGTGGAATGTATCATCTTAGTGATGATACAAATGTTCAAATTGCTGAAATATGTAACAAATATCAAGAAGTGGTTGGTTTTGATTTTGCTGGTATAGATAATAATGGAATGTTATCTGATTTGCAGCCTAAATGTCTAAAATTCTTAAATGAAAATAATATTCCGTTTACAGCTCATAGTGGCGAATTCTCTGGTATTGCAAATATAATTGATACCATAGAGCAGGGTGCAACAAGAATTGGGCATGCATGTAATTTATATAATGAAAAAGATTCTGACTTGCTTCAAAAAGCAGTTAGTTTATTTATGACTAAAAAAATTCATGTTGAGATAAATGTTAGTAGTAGTATCGCTATGGGACTAACATCTTCATCATCATCTCATCATCCATTTAGACAATTATATGCTATGGGTATAAATTGTGCACTTAATACAGATGATAGATTAATGCTTGGTGATTGGTCAATAACTGATGAGTATACGAAAGCATGTAATGTTGGAGGTTTGTCTGTAAGAGATGTAATTAAAATGAATCTTAATGCGGCTCAATCGGCATTTATAAATGACGATATAAAAGAAAATCTCATCAAGAAGATAAAAGAATATCAACGCTAATAATAACTGGAGTATAAATGTCTATTTATGATTTTAAATTAACTGCCAATGATGGGTCGGATTTTTATTTACCTAGGAATAAAGCCATTATTGTTGTTAATGTAGCAAGTAAATGTGGATATACAAAACAGTATAAGCACTTACAATACTTGTATGAAAAATATGATAATCTCGAAATTGTTGCTTTTCCATGTAATTCATTTGGTGGACAAGAGCCAGGTACAGATGAAGAAATAAAAGATTTTTGTGAGACAAATTATAATGTAACTTTTCCTATCATGAAAAAAACAAAAGTGAATGGTAAAGATGCAGAACCACTTATGACTTATCTAAAAGAGCATGCTCGTGGCTTATTAGGTACTGAAAGTATAAAATGGAATTTTACTAAATTCTTGATTAGTAAATGTGGCGATACTATAGAAAGATTTGCCCCAAAAGATGATCCTGAAGATATGATTCCTGATATTGAGAATTTTTTAAAAGATTAACTTGGAATATCTACAGTGAATAAAATTTTAATAATTAATGGTAAAAAAGAATTCGGTCATTCTAAAGGTGCTTTAAATCAATATTTTACAGACTTAGCTAATACACATCTTAATAGCCTAAACTATGATATTAAGGTTACTAATGTTGATAGCGGTTATAATATCGAATCTGAAATTGATAAATGGTTATGGGCAGATGTCGTAATATACCAAATGCCTGGTTGGTGGATGGGTCCACCGTGGATTATCAAAAAATATATCGATGAAGTCTTTACTATAGGTCATGGTAAACTATATAGTAGTGATGGTCGTTCAAGATCTGATTCTTCTAAAAAATATGGTTCCGGCGGATTATTGTTTGATAAAAAATATATGTTATCACTAACATGGAATGCCCCAATGGAAGCCTTTACTGATAAAGAACAATTTTTTGGTGGAGTAGGTGTAGATGGTGTATATTTACACTTTCATAAAGCTCATGAATTTTTAGGTATGACATCATTACCTACATTTATATGTAATGATGTGATTAAAGATCCTAATATTGAAAAAGATACACAGAATTATAAAAAACACCTAAATGAATTATTTAAGAAATAAATAGTTTTTTATAAAAAAAAAGAAAATAAATATTTGTTTGAGTTATAGTAGAGATATTTGTGCTTCTTCTTTTGCAACTTCTTTAGCTTTAGCATTTCTTCTAGCTTTTACTGCTTCAGCTAACATTTCTAGCATTTCTATTGTTTCTTCAAAATCAACGCACTTATCAGTAATACTTTGACCATAAGTAAGAGGTTTGTTGTCAATATTTTGATTACCAGCAACTAAGTTACTTTCAATCATAACACCAAACACATCGTTTGATTCTTTCATTTGAGTACATAAGTCAGCTAATACAGCCTTTTGTTTAGTATGATCTTTATGGCTATTACCATGACTACAGTCAACCATTATTTTAGTGTTTATATCTGACTTTTTAAGTTTTGCTATGCAATCATCGATATTTTCTTTTGAGAAGTTTGGTCCTGAAGCACCACCTCTTAAAATAACATGGCCGTTATGATTACCTTTAGTTTGGAAAATTGCTGTAGAACCTGACTTAGTAGTACTTAAGAAATGATGAGAGTAAGTAGCAGATTTAACTGCATCTACAGCTACTTGTACATCACCATTTGTAGCATTCTTAAACCCTATAGAAGCTGATAAGCCAGAAGCAAGTTCTCTATGTACTTGACTTTCTACTGTTCTAGCACCGATAGCTCCCCATGAAATTAATTCAGCAAAATACTGAGGAGTTATAACATCTAAAAATTCAGTTGCACAAGGCATCCCCATACTTGTGATATCTGATAGCAATTGTCGAGCTTTTCTTAAACCTGTGTTGATGTTAAAAGAGTTATTAAGATCAGGATCATTTATAAGACCTTTCCAGCCAATAGTTGTACGTGGCTTTTCAAAATATACTCTCATGATGATTAATATTTCTTTTTCAAATTTTTTAACTTGGTTATTAAGTTTTATAGCATATTCCATTGCAGCATCAGTATCATGTATTGAACATGGACCTACAATGACTACAACTCTATCATCTTCACCATGAATGATATTTGCTACTTCTTTACGTGATTTAGTAATAGTTTCAAAAGACTCTATTGTAAGAGGTAAATCTTGAATTAGTACTTCGGCAGGAATCAAAACTTTTTCCTTAGTTATATTTATATTTGAGACTTTATCGAAATTAATGTCATTAATCATGTAGACTAGTATCCTTATTATTTATTTAGATTATATATATTATTTTTTACCTAATAGGCCTGCCATTCCAGACATTCCTTGCATTTGACCCATACGTTTCATCATATTGGCCATGCCATTTTTCTTACCAACAACACTTTTCATCATTTTTTTCATTTGAGTGTGTTGCTGTAGTAATTTATTTAAATCTTGAATAGTTGTGCCAGAACCTTTGATAATTCTTTGCTTTCTACTATGTTTGATTAGTTCAGGTCTTCTTCTTTCAAATGGAGTCATAGAATCGATCATAGCTTCCATTTTTTTAAACATATCATCACCAACATTTCCTGGCATATTAGGCATATTTGGTAATTTTGACATGATCGAATTTATTCCGCCCATATTTTTCATTTGTGAAATTTGATTTTTAAAATTTTCTAAATCAAATTTTTTACCACTTTTTAATTTTTTAGTTAATTTATTAACAGTTTCTTGTTCAGTTTTATCTTCTATACTTTCGATTAGGCTTAATACATCGCCCATTCCTAGTATTTTAGAAGCTATTCTGTCTGGGTGGAATGGTTCTAGTGCATCAGTTTTCTCACCAACACCTAAGAATTTAATAGGTTTACCTGTTATTTCTCTTATTGATAATGCAGCACCACCTCTAGCATCACCATCGGTCTTAGTTAAGATAATACCTGTTAGTTCAAGAGCATCGTTAAATGCTTTAGCTGTAACAGCAGCATCTTGACCAGTCATACTATCAACTGTGAATAATGTTTCAATTGGTTTTGCTATTCTATGAATGTTTTTAATTTCATCCATCATATCTGTATCGATATGTAATCTACCTGCAGTATCTATAATCAAAACATCAGCTAAACTTTTTTTAGCGGCCTGAATAGCATCAGTAACAATAGCTTCTGGCTTTTGAGATGTATCAGACTCAAAGAAACTAACATCAAGACTATTTGCTAGTGTTCTTAGCTGATCAATAGCAGCAGGGCGATATACATCGGCACTGACTACCATTACTTTTTTCTTATGCTTTTCTTTTAAGTATTTAGCAAGCTTAGCTGTAGATGTTGTTTTACCAGCACCTTGTAGACCAGCCATTAATATAATCGCCGGTGGTTGCATTCTTAAGTTAATAGGAACAGCCTCTTCACCTAATGCAATCTCTAATTCTTTTTTAACAAAAGATATAAATGTTTGATCCGGTGTTAGGCTTTTTTTAACCTTTTCACCAATAGCTTTTTCTTTGATATTAGCTATAAATTTTTTAACAACAGGGAGTGCTACATCAGCCTCTAATAGTGATACTTTAATATCACGTAAGGCTGCTTGAATATTTTCCTGGTTAAGAGATGACTGACCTTTTAACTTCTCAAAAGACAGCTGTAATTTTTCCGATAAACTAGTAAACATAACTAAATAATACTTTACTCAGATTTTTTAATATTAATATCAAAATATTAACATTTTTAGAAAAGATATACTATCCTATAGTTAGTATATAACGCTTATTGACACAATTATTAGTAATGCGATACATATATATACATATGTATAATTTTTTTCCTTAATAAAAAATATTAATTCTATCAGTATTCTAAATAGTGGAGTTAGAATTAAAAGCAGTATCCCTATATCCATGATTTTTGTTGCAAAATATTCTGAGTGAAGATTTACAATGAAATTATCTATATTAAAATCATGATATATTGATAAGCATAAACCTATTATTAATAGCATAATTGAGATGCTAAGGTTTAACTTAATGATCTTATGTGTGATTTCGTTTTTCACATTAACCCCTTAAAGAACATTTGAATAGCTGCTATAAATATTGTTATAAAAAATACAATTCTTAGTATGTTTGATGGTATGACAGGCATTAGCTTAGAGCCGATAGTAGCTCCTAAAAGAGTGCCTAGTGCTACAGGTAGAGATATAGTGCTATTTATATATCCTGCAAAATAATATGCAGATGCCGCTGAGAATGCTGTAATACCCATAATAAAGTTACTGGTTGAAGCACTAACTTTAAATGGTATTTTCATGATTTTATCCATAGCTATTACTTTAAATACACCAGCACCGATCCCTAGTAAGCCACCAATAAATCCGGCAAAAGACATACTTAAAAACCCAGCTGTTATATTATGAATTTTGTAGTGGAATGTTTTGCCATTAATTATTATATTATCATTTAGTTGCAGCTTTTCTGCTAATTTAGATACATGTTCATCATTATCATTGTTTAAATTATCTTCTTTTTTGAAGCTACTTAGATATGCAACTACAATCAGCATGCTTCCAAAAATCAAAAATAATGTTTTTGAGTGTAAAAAAATTGATAGTTTTGCTCCAAAAATAGCACCAATTGCTGTTGCTAGTGCTAAAAATAAGCCAAGTTTTTCTTTTGTAAGGCCATGAAACTTGAGTGAAACAAGTGATGATGCAGAAGATGTACATATTATAGCAACTAGCGATGCTCCAATTGCATAATGTAAGGGTACACCTAACACAGTTACTAGTATAGGAGTAATAACTAACGCTCCACCTAATCCAATCAAAGCACCAATAGTGCCACCAATCATAGCTATAAAAAATGCTATTAGTTCAAAAAAGAAGATATTATCCAAAGTTACTCACTATTTGATATATTATTTAATTAAGATAGTATATCATCTCGTATTAAGATATTTTTTTAAAATATTTGTATTTTTGTGTAAATCTTATTAAAATATGGATTTGTATAATAATATTTAAGTTATAAATAAAACTATGGAGAAATAGCCACAATGGCAAAAGAAGATTGTATCGAAATGGAAGGCGTTGTTTTAGAAGCTCTTCCGAACACGATGTTTAGAGTTGAGTTAGAAAATGGTCATACTGTTATGGCTCATATCTCTGGTAAAATGAGAAAAAATTATATCCGTATTCTAACAGGTGATAAGGTCGTTGTGGAAATAACTCCTTACGATTTAACTAAATGTCGTATCAAATTCCGTAGTAAGTAAATATTTCTCTATTTTTCAAAATATCTAATTTCATAATTTATATAATATATGTTTCGTTAGTGAATAAGAGACTATATTTATTATAAAATTATGTTTTCTATAATAAGCAATGCTGGCGTAAACATAGTTAATACTAGGCCTATTGATATCGCTAGTGGAACTATTTTAATACCATAATTATTTTTAATAACAGGTAGTGAGAAGTCCATAGCTGTATTTGCAGCATATCCAACTAACTCAATAGATAGTTGTCTTCTAAATAGCGGAATTAATGATATTACTATCATCTCTCTTAGAAAATCCACCAAGAAAGTAATGATACCATAGTATTCACCTATAAACTCGGTATTGAGCACAACTGATAATGAGTACCATCCAAGTCCAGAGCATATCATGATGCTTTGTTTTAGTGGTATATCTATAAAGAAACTAATTATTACACCTGAAATTAATGATGTTAGTGTGATTATTAGAACTACAGATAAAGCTATTTTATTCTTAAATATATCTTGAATACCAATATTCTCAAGTCTTAATAACATACCTATAACTACCATTAGTCCTAGTAGTAAGAGCATAGTTAAGTCATTAATCAAAGTAGTAATATCAATATCGAATATTTCTCCGACAATGTAGCCAAATATTAAATACCCCATATATTTTGATGATGATAACATTAGCATTAGAATATTATCCTTCTTTTCTTTATCGGGTAAGTCGATATACTTTGCTTTAGCTTTCTTAACAAAGTAACAGAATAAAAATACACCAGTGATATTCGTTATGAATATAACAAGAGTGTATAAAAGACTAATAGTTGTAACATCAAATATGATTGAGTTAGCTTGTATAAAGATACTAAAGTTATAGCCCATCAATAAAATTATTAGGATAACGATATAGCTAAGAGAAACATTAATTATTTTAATACTCTTACTAATGTTTTTAGGCCTAAAGAAGTAGTAGCCAGCGATAAGACTAGCCAATAATATTAATGATTCAAACATTTGGAAAAGTGCCTTATTTATTTTTTATATTATATAACCTATAAAGAATAAATAAGATTACTGGTATTAGAGAGATAAGTAAACAAGAAGATATAGTTATTATAAATTCTATTGGATTATCATACATATTATCAGGAGGTAGAAATGCAACACAAATACATATCGATGTTCCAATTATACCCATAACACATATTATGAACATTCCCAATTTACCAAACGGAACTCTAAAACTAGAGTCAGGATTGTTATCATCACTTGTTAGCTTAAGTTTTAATGCGGCCACAAACATGATTAAATACATCAATGAATATATTTGTGTGCTTAAAGCCGTTAATAACCAATAGTAAGCTTGAACTGATGGCACATATTCTAGTAGGAAGCATACTATCGTCATTATAACTGCTTGTAAGATTAATATCCCTGATGGAACATCGTATTTATTTGTAGTGTCTAAAGATTTTGGTAAAAAGCTATCATCAGCTGCCTGTAGTAAGCCTCTAGCTGGTGAAATTATCCAGTTTATCATAGATCCTACTGAGCCAATTATTATCATTAAACCAGCAATATAATAAAAATAAGATGGAATATTTAGCTTATCAAAAAATATCTTAAATGCTTGAATAGATCCATGTACCACATCTATCTGATTTTGTGGGAAGATTAATGAAACTGCCAGTGCTCCTAATACCATTGTTATTACAATAAACACAGTAGATATAAATAAGGCAACAGGGAATGTTCTCTTAGGATTAATAACTTTTGTAATATGAACAGTAGCTAGTTCTAAACCAAGAAATGATGCAATAATTGCTGTTAAACCCATCCATGATTCGGTAGATGTGAAACTAGGTATAAGATTGCTTGATGTAAAATGAATATATGATGTATTATCACCAAATAGCCATATAAGTGCAAATACTACCATCATAGCCATAGGCAAGACCATACCAATAAATGTACAAATACTTGCGAAAATTGCAGAAACTCTAAGTCCTCTCAAGTTTAGTATAGTTAGTGTCCAGAATGTAATTGTAATAAATAAAACTGTAAACTTAATGTTTTGAGTTAAATCTGGATTGAAAATATAAGCTACAGTACCTGCTAAAAATGTTAGGATACTAGGGAACCATATTAATGTATTTATCCATTGACACCATATTGCTAGCATTGCAGCATTAGGCCCAAAAGCTTTTTTAACCCAACCGTAGACACCTTCTTCACCTTTTTTTGTATATGTTGAGGTCATCTCTGCTGACACTAAAGCCACAGGTGCTAAAAATAATAATACAGCAACAGCAAAAAAGAAAAAAAGATGTGTTCCTGATAAGGCAGTGGAGGGCAGATTTCTAATATTATCTATCGACCCAGTCATCAATAGTATAAGCAAAAGTAAACCAATTTTATTAGTAGATGATTTGTCTATTTTCATTCAGTGAGCTAACCTATAAATAATACTATATAGTAATAATACTCAAGGTTAAGTATATTGCAATTTTTAAATGTAAAAATTATTAATTATTTATGATATATAAAGAGGCATTACTTGGAATACTTTCTCAATCATATCAAACGACTCTTTACAATCAGCCTTTATTATAAGACTATCTTCATTCTCAATGATTGAGTTTTCATTATAAAATACTGGCTCATTATTTTTCATAACAGATAATATATGAAGGCCATTATGAAGTTTAATATCTGAAATTTTCTTACCTATTATACTAGACATATTTTCTTCACCGTGAACTTTTATCTCTACTAAATATTCATCTGTTCCCTCTATTTCATACATTTTAACCATATCTACTTGCGTTAAAAACGCTTTAATTGATGTATATGAGAAATTATGAGGTGATATTGATAAATCAATTAGCTTCATATCTCTAGTTATTGAATAGTACTCAGAACTGTTAACTGTAGCTACTGTTTTCTTAGCACCTAGTTTTTTTGCTAAAATAGAAGACATTATATTAATTTCATCAGAATTTGTCAGTGCAAAAAACATATCAGCCTCATCAATTCCTTCGGCAACTAATAGGTTGTTATTAACAGGGTTATATTGAAGAATGGTAGATTTAGATAATTCATTTAATGCTTCTTGACACTTTTTAGCACTTGGATCAATCATCTTAATTATATATCCCTTTGTCTCTAGTGACTTAGCTAAGGTTATACTTGCATGATTTATACCAGCGATAAATATTTTTCTTACATTTGTTTTTTTAGGTTGAAAGATAGATGAAATCTGTGAAGAATATGCTGTTTCTGATAGGTACATTACTCTATCACCTTCTTGAACTAGTGTAGATGTATCATCTAATGATAGTTTTTCATTATTTCTATATACAGAAATAATATCAACTCTGACATCGCCTAATCCAAGATAGATGTCTTTTATTGAAAAGCCTATAAGAGGCGAGCTACTTGATACTTCTACACCAACTACTTGAATTTTTTTGTTGAAGAAAGTAGATATGAAATATGCTCCTGATAGGAAGATTAATTGTTCTAGTCTCTTTGTGGTTTCAAAGAATGATTTAATTACTAAATCAACATTATTTAGTAATTTAGGAAATCTATTATATTCAGACTCCCTAATTCTAGCGATTTTGTGAGGAGTCTTATATAGTTTATATGCCATATCACATACTGCTATATTTGTATTGTCACTAGATGTAACGGCAATAATCATATCTGTATCGATAAAGTTTGCCTCCATCATAACACTAGGTTTTGTAGCATCACCTAAAACTGTTTGCACATCAAATGCAGAAGCAATAAATCCCAGTTTTTCTTGATCTAGGTCGATTATACAAACTTGATGGTCAGTGCTTAATCTTTGTGTCAGATATATACCTAACTGACCAGCGCCTAATATTGCTATTCTCATAATGTGCTTAAAATATAATAGTATATTAAAGTTAGATTTATGCTTTTATATTAGTATATGACTATAAAATAATCAATTTTTTAATTTACATTGCAGTCTTTTGATATTATCATATATCGCAATGATACTAAAATGGTATAGTTTAAGAATATGCTTAAGATAAGCAAACTACTTGACTATGGTTTACTAGTAATAGTCACTATAGCAAAAAATGACTCATCACCATATAGTGCTGTTAATATATCAGAAGTAACAGGTCTAAATATACCAACAGTTAGAAAACTTTTGAATATGTTTAATCAAGCTGGTGTTATCTCCTCTAAAAGAGGTATTGATGGCGGCTATATATTAGCAAGCAGTCCAAAAGATATTAAAGTACTAGATATAGTAAAAGCTATAGAAAAAGATGTTAATTTAACTGAATGTTGCGATAACTTTAAAAACTCTTGTCTACTTAAGGGTTGTAGTATAAAAAGTTACTGGCAAATTATGAACAGTAAGTTTTTAGATATGTTATCATCAACCTCGATAGAAGATATAGTTAAACTGGAAAATATAGAAGCGAAACAATTATGAGCGATAATTTAGATAAAATCATAGATCAAGAATATGAGCATGGCTTTGTAACTAATGTTGAGGCAGACACTCTAGCTGTTGGTCTTAATGAAGATGTAGTTAGATTCATCTCTGCAAAGAAAAATGAACCAGAATTTATGCTTGAATGGAGATTAAAGGCATATAAGAAGTGGCTTGAAATGAAAGAGCCTACTTGGGCAGACCTTAATTATCCTAAGATTGATTATAACTCAATGAGCTATTACTCTTCTCCGAAATCTATGAAGGATCATCCTAAGAGTTTAGATGAAGTAGATCCAGAAATTATAGATACATACAATAAACTAGGTATTCCGATACATGAGCAGGAGTTTTTAGCAGGTGTTAAAAATATTGCTGTTGATGCTGTATTTGATTCAGTATCAATTGTTACTACTTTTAAAGAAAAACTAGCCGAAGCGGGTGTTATATTCTGCCCTATTTCTGAGGCTGTTCAAAAACATCCGGAATTAGTTCAAAAATATTTAGGTACTGTAGTTCCACAGGGTGATAATTTCTTTACAGCATTAAACTCAGCTGTGTTTAGTGATGGCTCATTTGTATATATTCCAAAGGGTGTCACATGTCCTATGGAGTTATCTACTTATTTTAGAATTAATGCATTAAATACTGGACAGTTTGAAAGAACTTTAATTGTTGCAGATGAAGGAAGTTATGTTAGTTATCTAGAAGGATGTACTGCTCCAATGCGTGATGAACATCAGCTACATGCTGCAGTAGTAGAGTTAGTGGCGATGAAAGATGCTGAAATCAAATATTCAACAGTTCAAAACTGGTATCCTGGTGATAAGGAAGGCAAGGGCGGTATATATAATTTTGTAACTAAAAGAGGTGTGTGCAAAGGTGATAATTCTAAAATATCATGGACACAGGTTGAAACTGGTTCTGCAATAACTTGGAAATATCCATCAGTAGTGCTAAGAGGTGATAATTCTATTGGTGAATTTTATTCGGTAGCATTAACTAGACATGCTCAAAAAGCTGATACTGGTACAAAAATGATTCATATTGGTAAGAATACTAAAAGTACAATTATCTCAAAAGGAATTTCTGCAGGTAAAGCATCTCAAGCTTATAGAGGTTTAGTGAGAATATCTCCAAATGCTTCAAATGCTCGTAACTTCTCACAGTGTGATTCATTGTTAATTGGTCATAATTGTGGTGCTCATACATACCCATATATTGAGAACAAGAGTAATAGTTCACAAATTGAACATGAAGCAACAACTTCAAAAATATCTGATGATCAATTATTTTATGTAAGCAGCGTGGTATTTCTGATGAAGATGCTATTGCTATGATTGTAAATGGTTTCTGTAAAGAAGTATTTAAAAAGTTACCATTAGAGTTTGCTGTAGAAGCACAAAAACTTATGGAAGTTAGTCTAGAAGGCGCTGTTGGATAATTTTGAGATTTAAATAAGAGATAAAAGGTTTATAAAGATGTTATTAGAAATTAAAGATTTACACGTAAATGTTGGTGATAAAGAGATATTAAAAGGTTTGAATCTAACGATGAATAAAGGCGAGATTCATGCTATTATGGGACCTAATGGTGCTGGCAAAAGTACACTAAGTAATGTATTGGCTGGTAAAGATGGTTATTACAATTACTAAAGGTACAATAAAATTTGATGGTAAAAGCATTGATGATCTAAGTGTTTCTGAAAGAGCTGCTGCTGGTATATTCTTAAGCTTACAATATCCAATCGAAATCCCTGGTGTTAGTAATGTTCAATTTTTGAAAACTGCCGTAAACAGTATTAAAAAAGAAAAGGGTGAAGAAGAGATTGATGCTATTAGCTTTATGAAAAAACTAAGAGCTAATATGAAAACTCTTGAGATTGATCAAAAATATATGTCTAGAGGTGTTAATGAAGGTTTTTCTGGCGGTGAGAAAAAGCGTAATGAAATGTTACAGCTTATGATGTTAGAACCTAAGCTAGCTATATTAGATGAAACAGATTCTGGTCTTGATATAGATGCATTACAAGTTGTATCTCATGGTGCAAATTCTATGCGTAGCGAAGAAAGAAGTTTCTTAGTTATTACTCATTATCAAAGATTGCTTGACTATATAAAACCTGATTTTGTTCATGTTTTAGCTGATGGTAAAATCATTAAAACTGGTGATAAAAGTTTGGCTCTAGAGCTTGAAGAGAAAGGTTATTCTTGGTTAAACAGCTAAAGGTTGGAAAAAATGTTAATAAATAAAGAACTTTTACCTACTGTCAGACAAGAAAGCTGGAAATATACTAACTTAGCAGCTATTTATGACAAAAATGGTATTACTAAAATTTTAGAAAATTCAGATAAAGCAAAAGATTATCTAGAAGGCTTCAAATTTGATACAGAAGAGAATGTTGTAATTATATTAGATGGTGTATTAGCTATTGATTACAATAAAAAATTATCTCAAATTAGTAAGCTTGATTTTAATTCTGATAGCAGAGATATGGCTAAACTTGCAGTAATGAGCTCAAAATCGCTGTCAATAAATGTTCCAAAAGATACTAAAGATAGCATAAGTCTAATCTTTATCAATACTGAGAATGCTGCAAATAAAGTAACTAACATTGCTTTGAAATTAAATATCGATATGTTCTCATGTGTAGATCTAGATGTTGATTTTGTAAATCTGTCAGAAAATTCTGCAATAAACTTATTTATGGATATTGATGTTGCTGAATCAGCTAAAGTTAAATTCACTAACAATGCTAATAATCCAAATAACAGTGATCTATTTGTTACTGCTAATTATTTAGTTAATTTATATAAACAAGCTCAATTTGAAGGTTTTAATCTACTAAATAAAGATGGCTTATTAAGAAATGATTATGTTGTTAACTTAAATAAAGAAAGTTCTAGATTTGATCTTAGAGGTCTGTATTTACTTAATAATAATGCAATTGCTAATTTGGTGGCTTTGGTCAATCATA
Source organism: Elysia chlorotica (assembly GCA_003991915.1). Classification (NCBI taxonomy): domain Eukaryota; kingdom Metazoa; phylum Mollusca; class Gastropoda; family Plakobranchidae; genus Elysia; species Elysia chlorotica. The sequence goes on from RQTK01001497.1 coordinate 80,801, forward strand.
ATGCATCTCATACTTATAGTAATGTAAACTTTAAAGGTGTAGCTAATGGTAGCTCTAAAGCATGGTTTAATGCAAAAGCTGTTGTTAATCATGGTATTGATAATATCCAGGCTTACCAAAATAATAAAAATATTCAGCTGAGCAATAAGGCAGAAATTAATACAAAACCAGAATTAGAAATATACTCTGATGATGTGGTTTGTACTCATGGTGCTACTATTGGTGAGTTAGATAAAGAAGCATTATTCTATTTACAGTCTAGAGGATTATCTCTAGCTTCTGCTCAGCATTTACTTCTTGAGAGCTTTGTTAAGTCTCAAATAACTTCAGAAGATTTTCCTTTTCAAAATGAAATGACTGAAGATATAATAGAATCTTTAGATGATATTCTTAGTAGTGTTATCTAGTTAGAATAAGTTCTTTTAACCCCTTAGATTGTATTTTCAATATTTATAATTGAAGTAATTATTAGTGTTTCTATTGTATTTATTAAGTAGAAATAGTCTCTTTAGTTCCTATAATTACAGTAAATATTAAGTTGTTTTTTTAGCCTTGCTATCTGTATTTTATAAGTAAAGACTGTTGATTTAATCTGCCAATAAATTCATAAATTTTGTAAAATATGAATATCGCAGATATTTATATTTTTAGTAGAAATGGATTTTTTCTTTTTAGGTTTAGAAGACTCATTGGGTAGTGATAATAAATTTGTAAAACTAAACAAATTAGTTA